>JAJJMA010313510.1:0-10000 GCA_023529015.1 Papaver nudicaule
TTTTCCAAATTTACCGCAAGTTAATTTTGAACTTAAGCAGTTACTCCCTCATTCTCGGAAGTTGTGTATATCTCAGTCTTGCTTGTAAACCTTGTGATGGTAAGTTGAGTCTGGTGTCGTGATTCATACTGTAACTTTTCCTAATACAGAAAATATCCAGAGAGTTGGAACCTGACAGTCGGAATAAAATCCTACTCAAGTATACTCGGCACAGTCCTGAGTTATAGTCCTACTCAAATTTCTGATGAATTAATAGTGTTGAAGAACTAGTGGCTATTGACTTAATGTGAGAGTGGAGTTATGGTGACTGACCTAAACTGGAGTACATGTTAACAATAGAATATATCCAAACCCAAAGGCACAGATAACTAGGTACACTCAGTATGATCCAAAGACATAAATTGATGATTAGCCACAGTTTCTGATTTTCTTGACATAATTTCAAGTATGTTCCCAACCTTGTAAATACATGTTAACCTTATAAACTGATCTATTATTTTCTGTTTGTTATAGGGTCTCTATGTGCGTTCAAGATTCACTATAAATCCTGATGCTGTTTATAGGATTGCAATGAGGAAGCTGAACACATCTGCAGGTATCCTTGAGGTCATGGGTGCCCCATTGTCAGGCACTGATGTGAGAGCGTATGTGATGTCATCAGGTGGTCTTAGGTTGAAGAGCTTCAAGCCTAAGCTCGGTGGCAAGAGGTGTTTCCTAATTTTCCCTATACGAGGCTCAGAAAGAAAGGGCCTCGTAAGTGTTGGAGTTAAGAAGAAAAATGGCCAGGTTTGTGCTCTTCCCCTTTTCCACATATTTACTTTTTTTCAAAGGAAATGACGAACCGATGTCTTTTTATATATACACCTCATACTAGGGGAAGAGAGTTAGGATAATCCTTTGTTCCAGTGTTATTTAGCTGAAAGGGTGTTTTCATTGTGAAATTTACTTTTTTTCAAAGGAAATGACGAACCGATGTCTTTTTATATATACACCTCATACTAGGGGAAGAGAGTTAGGATAATCCTTTGTTCCAGTGTTATTTAGCTGAAAGGGTGTTTTCATTGTGAAATGGGCAGTATGACATGAAGCTACTAGCGGTTGACGTTCCCATGAGCACAGGACCTGATCAGCGTTTTTTCCTGATTGGGGATGAAGAAGAGTATAGGATTGCGGGTGGTTTAATATCAGAACTTAGAGACCCCATAGTGAAAGCTATGGCTGCTACTAAAGAGTTCGAGGAACTTGACCAAAAGGAAGAGGAAGAGGATGAAGAGCGAGAACTCGAGGAAGCAGAAAGGAAACTGGAGGAGGCGGAAAGAAAAAACCGTGAGGAGATTGAGCAGTTGGAGAAAAGGTAGTTAGTGAGAGTTATACATATACTGTGTTTGTTGTGTCTCTTTTTTCTCCTTTTGTGTATGCTCCCCATCTTTTCCTGCCTGGGGTTTTTCTTCATATGACACTTTCAGCAAAATTCCAAAGGCTATTTCTTTTCTTTTTTTTGAAAGTGGGAGTGATGGAAGAGATACCGAACACGCATCACTTTTGCTTCTGGTTAGATATTAGACAGGTTTTGGCACCTTGTTTCCTTCCTTTTGTTTTGCCAGTTGAATAAAGCAGGCTACATATAGTACATTGTTCTTCTAAGATCTGGATACCCAAACAACTAGACTACATGTATTATGATTGTGTTTTCATTCACCATACAATGATTTTCTTATATATACTCTCCACTAGTCCACTTGTGGTGTTAAAGCACATTCTCTGGGAGTGATGGTGTGGATTGGAAAAGTTTTAAGAGAGAGTATTATCTAGACTTTGTAAGAGCAAGCACTATGGTGCCATAAGCCTTCTCTATTGAATAGAGAAAGGGGAAGGCAGAAATGTCGAAAAAATAGCAACCACAGTGGTCTTAGCTATTTCGAGACGGAAATTGGATTTCCGTCCCATCCCAATTACGGGAATTGGATTTCCGCACAGAAGATATTAGAAGGATTTTTTAAAATTTTACGGGAATTGGATTTCCGCCCTGCGGGAATTGGATTTCCGCCTCGCTTCTCTATTGCTATTGCCTGCTACGGATTGGTAGCAGGCAATAGAGAAGTCCATCAATTTCTTTATTCAATAGAGAAATTTTGCACCATAGTAGTTGCATTTCTCTATTCAATAGAGAATTCTCTATTAATAGAGAACCATAGTGCTTGCTCTAACACGTCCGTGTCATATCATATTTTTCACAATATTTTATTTAATTATTATTAGTTTAAAATAATCTAAAATAAAGGATAATTAGTTTTTCTTAATAGGAAAAAACCATACAATTAGTGTGAAATAGAGAGATACAGAAAATAGAGAAGAGAAAGTAGGAGAGATTCTCATTAAGGTGTGTGTAATACATTGATATTAGCCTCTATTTATATAGGGACACGAGAGCATCTTAGTAAATAAACGTTAAACCTAAGATTTACCCTAGATATTACCCGTACATAACATGTTTATAACACTCCCCCTGATGACCACTGTGTCTAAGTCATTATGAAAATACCAGGAAAACTCAAAAGAGAAAAACCTGAAAAATGCATGACTTAAATCAGTGTTGGACACGCATATGTTGCCTCGTTAAAACCTTGACAAGGAAAACCCAGTGGGACAAAACCTTGACGAAGGAAAAAGAGTACAACGCGTTAAGTCCTTTAAATGCGTCTTTGATGATGACGCTCCCCCTGATGAGTACTTCAATCAAATTTTGGCTTCCAAATCTTTCAGTTTAGACTTTCCAATTTCTTGAATTTCTTGATGAACGAATTTCTTGAATACTGAAGATTGCTTGCTTGTTGTAGAAATCTGCTAGTGGATGAAGTCTTCTTTAGCATTACTTAAGCGGTATTGTCTTCGAATAATACTCTTGCACGTCTTCGTTCTTCTTCATCGCATTGAGAACTTGTGTCATGAATTGCTAACTTCTCGAGATGATTTGCAGAAATGGGTTGATGTTGTTTCTTCACCAAATAGCCAAGATATGAATACATTACAATAAGTGAATAGATACTCCGTACGGGGATCAAAGGACATCCAAATGCCTAAGGAGAAGGTTAAGTTGATTTGGTCTGATCAAAATGACCTAGTTAATGGTGGGCATCCACCAAATAACCGAAATCATACAACTCCCCCTTGTATGACCACCATGTTGAAATAAATTGCCTCACTAAAACCTTGCCAATAAAACCCAATGGGACAAAATTTGGACGAAGGAAAAAGAATACAATATCAACATTTTGAAAAGAAAAATTCCATGTCAACGGGATGTTGCCTCATTAAAAACCTTGTCAGGAAAACCACATGGGACAAAACCTGAAACGAAGGGAAAAGAGTACAACTTTGGACGTATTTACGTATGCTAACTCAAAATGAGCATCAAAATAAAAACTCTACAACGTCAACGAGATGTTGCCTCATTAAAACCTTGTCAGGAAAACCACATGGGAAAACCTGAAACGAAGGGAAAAGAGTACAACTTTTGACGCATTTATAGATGCTAACTCAACTATATGAGTATAACAGAAAACAAGCATCAAAGTAATAACTCAAATCTATGTCACATATGAGTTTCAAGATAGCATAATTTCTAAACTGCAGATTGAAAGAAAATATATGCTGCTAAAGCGTGGATTTTAGTGTTTCTAAGGACTCCTTCAGAGACCTATAAATTTGATATAATGAACTAATCCGGATTTTTGGTCTTTCACCCAAATTTTAAGAAACACTGAAAGGGTTGTTGAACCTGATATAACCAATCCAGGTAGTTGCCTAAATATAATTTGAATCTCCAGGAATTACAAATACGAATATGTTCTCCGAGCACATTTTATGTGTGATGCAATGCAAGATCCTTTAAGGACAACCACGCAAACTGCAAAATATTTGGAGAAACGAATATTACTGAACCAATCCTAGGGTCCGACAAAATAAAACCCTCAAATCTTTTTAGAACGACCATAATTCTCTCATTGCGCATTGTGACTAACACCAACCTATAATTTCAGGCTTGGCAATTTTTAAGGTGTAAAGTCATGGATCCAGAATAGCGTCAATCGAGAATTATATCCAACCTAACTTGGATAGAATGCCAACCAATCACATATGTCGATATTTCTCTGCAGAGATTTATTATTACAGAAGCTACTGTAAATGAATATTCAACAATTTTTGTTACGATCCACACAATTCTCTAGTGTATGCATACTTTGAAAAATTCAAAATTACTGGTACCATTGCCCACAGGCATTATAATCTCCTCCTCTTCAAACGAGCTTGGAAATATTAATTTCGAGAATGCAGATCGTATTATGATACACTCTATTGGAGCACTATCTGTAGCCTTTTCCAAAATGCTACATGCCTTTGAGATGTGATTGGATTTGCCTTTTCAACATGCATATGCTTATTTAAAATGAAAAATGAGATATTTCACGCCAATTCATAAATCGGCAGCCTTTCAAGATTTGATCGAACTGGGAGAGAAATTGATATAACTTTTAAGTTAATTAAACACCAACAGTTAGTTGCATATATTCCTCCCTGATCACGGCGGAAATGTTTTCATCTCATTATACGAAATCAAATTTCGTAAAGTATTATCCGATTAATTCAAGGACATATACTCATACGAATTTGTGGGTCTCACCACAAATACCGACTTTGCAAGAGTCGTTATACTCAAATACCATCAACCATGGATTACTTTCGGAACCATAAATTTCATTGTTCAAATCCAAAAACATATAAAATACGCAATCTCCAATAATTACCGACCGCTAGGTCAACGAGATAATGATTCAGAATTAAATCATGGACACTTTATTTATGGAAAGAAACTAACTTCAAGATCAATTTAGTCACTACAAGGACTAATAAAATAGGCTAATAAGCCGGGTGCGCACCCATTGATAAATGTGTCCTACCGTATTCCAACGGTCCAAATTTTGGAGATTATACCACGAGGAAAAAATAAAATTGCTTGATATCCTTCAGGAATGGAGCAATTCCTCGTTTCATTGGTATTTGAAAATGGTAAATAAAATAACGACTCTCATTTGAGAATAGAGAAGTAATTGATGATGAATGGTTCTTTGTAAGAAATAGAAACCATATATGAATCACATGATCAATGTCCAAAATCGACAAAGATACCAAAATAATTGGACGTAGGTTGTCCACAACCATGCATGTGATTCATTACGTAACGACAATGGAGTCTGAAATAACACCAAATTTTGGTGATTACAATTTCTTTTAGCGGGATATAAATGGTATACCATCTTTCGATGGATTTTTCTTTTTCTTTCTCTATTGTATTAATAAGAGAAAAGGGAAAAATCAATCTTATTTGTAGGAAATTGATTGCTCCCATCCTTTTAAACGACGGATTTTAATTGCACCCTAAAGAATACGATACTGTGAGAAGTTCTCACAGTCGAGGTTGCCAAGATATAAAATCCATTGTACACTATGATGCATGTGAATAAAAGACAAAGCATCAATAGTTGATAATTCTAAATAGAACGGCATAAGAAAAGGAAAAAAGAGAAAAACCAATAAACAAATAAACAATAAACTTTTTACTGTATATGAAGAGTCACATTGGTGGAATGAAAATACACATGTGACCTCTCATGCTCAATCACGCCAATTGTAAACACAAATCTACATAAAAAGACAAAATAGGAGTTAGTAGATATGAATCAACCTGAATCAATACATGAAAAATCAATTTGATAACAGAGGTTAAAGTATGTCTCCGTGTGTATGGACTGTTTCCATCTTTGATGGTGTCATCTCCAAGTTTGATGTTCTCCCGTAACTGTGATTTTAAAACTCTAAAATGATCAATTGCTCAATTGTAGAGAGTGTTGATTACGTAGTGTGAAATAGAGAGATACAAAGAATAGAGAAGAGAAAGTAGGAGAGATTCTCATTAAGGTGCGTGTAATACATTGATATTAGCCTCTATTTATATAGGGTTAGACACGAAGGAATCTTAGTAAATAAACGTTAAACCTAAGATTTACCCTAGATATTACCCGTACATAACACGTTTATAACAACAATATTCTAACAAATAATGAGTTTTACATGGTATAAGTTGGGAGTATCTACAAACTGCGCTCCAACTCCCTTTTGAATAGATCTGTTTCTTTTTTCCCCCTGAATATGGAAGGTTACATACCGACAAGTAGCTAGGCAAATAAATAAATAAAGAAAAATTCCCCCCACAATTATGCAGACAAGTTTGGAACTCAAATTAGGTAAAATATTTTAATATTGCCACGTATGTAAACCCTTATAAATCAAGGTCTAAGAGCATCTTCAACGGGAGGTTATTAAATTCCTAAATTTCAGGCCGTAGAGGATTTATACACTTTTGTGGAAAACTCTTCTCCGATGGAGATGTAAAGTATAATGTGGATGATATGGTGAGTTAGCTATTACCGCATCCTCTAGTTTCACAGGTTTTCCTAGAGGATGTGATAAAAATCTTAACCAATCAAACTAAAGTTAAATCAACTAAAAATAGGGCATCTTATTTAAAAAGGGTTCGGTGGCCAGCTTTTCCGTGGCCAGCTTTCCGAAGCTACCGACCAACTATATATGTTTCAATTTCTAAAATTTATTTTTTACTTTAAAAAAAATAAAAAATTATGAAAATAAAATTAATTTTTACTAGAGTAGGGACCTTAGAAAAATAAATGTCTAACCAATTAGATAATCACTATTGACTTATCATAACAAAAATATGACAAAAAATGTCTAACTAATTAGATAATCACAATTGGACGCGTAGTCTCCTTGCCTAGAAGAAGAACCATCAAAAACGTGACAAAATTAGGCTTTAAGTTACTTTTTAAAAGTGTGACTCGCGGACCCCACTTTTTGGTTCGCGAACACCGGAGTCGAAAATTTGCAAGAGGGTTTCTCTCTTTTAAATTCGGATTTTTTCAACTTTTAGCCACGTTTTTTCAGCTTTAGTATTTCACTCATAACTTCTTCGTTACACCGTGAAACTGAGAAATTCTTAGCTCGTTGATCTTTTCATTCAACACGATGGTGACCTTCTCAAAGATCAAATGACATATTCACTGTTGTCTATAGATCAAATATCCTCGGGTGTATATACAAACATGTACATTCACCGTCATAGAACATCGTTTCAGTGGATAGAAAAATATAATAGCAAAATTTAAAGGATAAATCAATCTTTACTAGCCTTTGATGGTGAAGTCCTCATGATATCTTCGTGTCATCTTCAATCTTCAAGGGTAACTTGATTCTATAACTCTAATACCTAAACTTATCTAGTCCAAAACTGGCTTTGGTAGACTAAACGTATGTTGGCGTCTAAACTTAATAACCAACGTTAGTGAGTTTAACCAAGCAGTGTTCTAACACTAGTATATCAAAATCATTAAAGTTTTACTAAGTCAAATCTTTATCACGCACATGTAATGAACGATTTAAGATTTTTAACGATGAACTATAACCGAAAGATTTAATTCTATTTGTATATAAACACTCAACCATCCACGATCAAATCAAACGCCAATATCGGTTTACACTGTGTATCTACGAAAAAATTTACAAGCAAGAAATAAAATTGAAATATATACAAAGAGGGAGTTAGACTTGGTGTTTATTTATTTGATATCATAATCAAGATACATAAAGATCGTAGAGAGATTATTTGGTAGCGATGTATTACTACACTTGGGCCACGAGTACGTGCGGTTAACCTCCACCTTTTTTTTTGGCTTGCCTATGTTTTTTTACAATTTTGTTGCTAATAGAGTGTGAGTTAACTTAAATTAGCTAGTTGTATTAAAAAAAACTGACTACAATATTGACGAGTACGGTCACAACTTTTTTTATTTATGTCCAACCAATTTTTTTTCTTCCTTGTTGTTATCTCCAACATTAAATGTTTGCCTATAAACACTTCAACATAAATTCAGGTTAAATCCCCAGAGCTTCTAATATCTGCATTATAATGTTTTTGCAATCAACTTTTTCAGTCTTTTAATTTTATTTTCAAAATACTTAACAACAGTATTTGCAAAGTCAGTCATGTCAGCTTCCAACAAAAATTCATCGTCCAACTTCGCTTCTTTGTGATCATAGTTCTACTTTTGCAGCCTCAGTAAGTGATTTTGCGAATGCTAGCTCCATGACTATATGCTGAGGACGTGGTTGTAACAACATTGGCCAAATTATTAGGAGATGTGGCTGCTCAGCCATTAATCTTCGTGGTGGTTATAGTTTCATTTACAATGGGCAAACCGAAACTCTATATAATGATCGAAGGTGGGTGCAGAGGTGTAGCTCACACAAATTTTGGTTCAAACGCTGGCATGTGCAGTAGATTTGGGTAAAAGAGTATCTTCATTCAGATGATTTTCACTAGCATCTAGATATACATTTGCACTAGAGATCAATTATTAGTTCGAGTTTTTTCTTTGTTATTTATTTAAAAAAACAAGAAAAGAAAAAAAAATGACCAGTGTAGATGTTTAATTTAAAGTTTCATCGTATATTGTGACCTTGGAGGTGGTAGCTTCGCAGGGGCAATGGCAAATGGAAACTCTTCTTCAACAAAGACAACATTGTGAGACTAATAAACCTGACCCGGAGGAATGTGAAGACATTTATACCCTTAACGATGATCACTATCGTCTAAGAAAACATAAGAAGATTAGGAGCGAGGTTCCAATTTTGTGTAACCATAAGGACGAAGATGGGAAAAACAAATAAACCAAACGTGCGCAATGATAAATAATCAAGTACACGATTAAAAGCAACTCATAGGGGGATTTAAAACCATTTGGAACGGAAGACACTCTATTCATAAGAAAACAAGTTGGAAAATACAAAAACACAAAAACAAAAGAAAACCCTAACGTAAACCTATAACGGATATACCTATAATAGATCTACATAGACAAAAACCCAAACATACACAAAAACCCTAATCTTACCTTCCTGCTCAAGCTCCAGTAACCATAGAGGTAGTTTCTCAAGCTCCAGTAACCATAGAGGTAGTTCCTCAAGCTCCTCTAAACCAACATCCTCCTCCTCTTCTTGATGTTGTTGTTGAGGTGGTAACCGAAAGACTCGAGGTCGCCGGAGAGGAGCCGGAGGTGGTCGGTCCCTCCACAGAGCTTCCTTTGCTGAAACTGCAAAACCAAACTAGAAACTTAGGGACTTATTTAGGGATTTAAACCAACCATTTTTTTAGCAACTTTTTAGATGACTTTTACCTTTGATAGTCTTCTCTCCACCCTGAGATGGCGCAGGTTTATTTGTATTGAGCCGACTTTGACCGTTTTTGAGACTGCATCCACCAAAACTACCACCTGTTCCCCTACCCATCTCACCGGCAGTTTTAGTGATAGAGAAAGAGGGAGAGAAAGAAGTAACATTTGAGGGACAGGATTGCACCCTAAAGAAGAAGGGTGAGGGTTTTTATACTAGAACCATACAGAAACTGCATAAACGCTCAAACACCTTTTGTTATTTAAGCAATGTAAGGTTTTCTGCGGCCTTCAAGATGTGCCTCTCCTCTTTTGTGCTGAAAAAAGTATTACCTTAGAAAACAAAACAAACCCTAATCCTCCATGGCGATCGCGATAACAAAAATCATACTAGATCGTTCAGTAATATCATCATCTACAACAGAATCATGTTCCCACTATGAGTTTTCCTCTCAAAAACCAGTCCATAAATTATTGATACCTGGGATTTTAAAGGTTATTTATGATGTTTTAATTTTGGTGAACTCTTGAGAACAAAGAAGATCAGGTTTTTTCTTTTTGTTGAAGGTTACTTGTGTGGTTTCGATTTGGATAACAGACAAGATTAGGGTTGAAATCAATTCACCGGTAGAAAATCTGGGGTTTTTAGTTTTTGGTAAAATAAAAGGCCAACAAATGGGTCTCCTTTTTCACTTAAAGTG
>JAJJMA010313511.1:0-28535 GCA_023529015.1 Papaver nudicaule
AGCTGAATATTTCCTCACAATACTGTGTCCCTTTGAGTAGTAATCCAGTAGGACAAGGAGGGAAACTTCAGGAGCCTTTGGTTCATTCAACAATTGAATCCCCAGTAGAGCAGGATTGCTTCCATATCTGGAAATGAAAGATGAAATGCTCGTTAATAGCAAACAGAAAGGCTAATAATATCGTTAAGAATGTTACACAGAGTTGTTGCATCTGAAGATAATGAAAAGCGTTTTACCTGGAAGCTAGGAATTCTATAGTGTCAAGGCTTTGCTGGATGTGTACATTAGATGTTGGCCACTCCACAGAACCATCTCGACTAGCACTGTGATCCATTCCATTTTGGGAACCAGGAGCCGCGTGAAGGTCGATGATGCATTTGATGTTATGCTCCCTACAAGCAAAGGAATTAAGGAAATTATTCATCCCCAACTAAAGAAAAACTAGGAACCATGATAACAGAAAAAGTAAGGAAGCTAGACTCACTGTGCCCATTTGAATGCATTATCAAGTGCTGCCAAACTTCCCCCAATGTAAGGAAACGGTGGGTTAGGATCATGGGCAATCCACCACCCAACAGGAATTCTCACAGTGTTCACACCATTTTCGCTAAGAAACTGAAAGTCTGCTTGTGTAATGTAGCTGCTCCTATGTTCCTACAGTTCAAGCAGACAATAATAAAACCAAAGGTCATATAAATTCCACCATGTCCCTTTCATCCGGATGGTTGAACCGGATGCAAATTGTATCATACCAAGGTCATTAACGTCGATTAATCACTATGCATATGGGACGTCAATTAAGCGTTATGCATGGGGAATGAGAACTTACATTGAGTATTTGTTTCGCCTTTTCATATCCATGCCCATTGACGAGCTGGTACTCTCCACCCAGATTTCCACCATAAAAAGTCATCTCGAATGTGGCTGCATTGTTTTCCCATCCTGGGTTCCCTACATGGTCTGCTCTGAGCTCATCTCCAGAAGACACCTAAAAAGAGTCAAAAATATCAGACCATGAATTACAACAACCCCAACGTCAAGTGAGAAAACGGCTGATCAAGAGTATCATACCTGCAAATATGTACCGCTAGATAGTTTAATATGAACTCTATTGTTGCCACCCCTTACAATTGAAAATGTTTCTTTCCAAGACGGGTAATTTGACGTTGCGGAGACAGAAGCACCTTTTCCAGCACAGGATAGGAATTGTCCGTTCTGGGTGCGAAACTGAAACTCCGATCGAGACACTCTCCATAACTGCAACAGAGATTAGCTACATGAATGATCTCCAAGACATTTCAGACACAAAATCTTGGTTAATTTTCTTTGTGCCCGTCTTACTCTGAAGGTTTCCCAAGCACTAGGGCTTTCCCTGTTTACGATGACTACACCGGAACTCCCTCCTTCCTCTGCGCATACATACTTATTTGAGCTCAGAGATTTGAACCGAACCTTTGCTCCATCCTGCATTATAAATTCCAAGGAGAACCAGCTATAAATTAACCACCAAAATCACTATGTAAATTCCCACAAAATCATTCAGCATCATAAAAGAAAGACTTACAAGCATATCTCCTTGGGGAATGCCATCAAACAGTGAAGGTTTCATCCATCCTTCAGTAACCAACCAATTACCCAAGTTGACACCTTTTACCTTCTGACCATTCAATCCATTCACTCCCAAACCTGTCAGAGTCAGAAATCCACGAGACATCATCAACAGAGAAAACTAGAAGAGTGAAAATGATCCCAAATTGACCAAATTTAAATACAACCCAGAATCCAAAATTGGTGAATTTATTGTTATGAACACTAGTCTGTAGTGATTAGATAGATACTATGAAGTACAACCCATGATCCAAAGTTACCTAAAACAGAGATATGTGCCTTAAGCTGATCAAGTTCGATTTTCAATGAAGTAGAAGAATCAATATCAGATACAACCGGGGACCCAAAACTACTTAAAAGAGAGATCCTCGTCTTAAGTTGATCAAGTTCGATTTTCAAAGAAGAAGAAGAAGATACAACCCGGGATCCAAAACTACCCAAAACAGAAATGTCTGCCTTAAGTTTATCAAGTTCGATTCTCAGTGACGAAGAAGAAGAAGACGAAGAATCAGTATCAGATACAACTACTTGATGATCATCACTATTATCAGTTAACATCTTATCTAATTTATGTTGTACAACTCATCATCGATCAAAGACTAATGCAGCAGTTGGTAGTGGAAAGTGAAGGCAGAGACCATTATGGAAGGCCAATATTGTTTGTATATATGGCACATGCAGACTTTTTTTGGAACTGTCGATCAAAACTGTCATTCTGCTAAACTCTATGACCTTGAACCAAACTCAATAATTTTTTGATCATTTTTCGTTTTCCGATCAATTTTTCTTATATAATCACTAAACTATCGAAAAAAAATCAACAGGGAAAATAAATACAGGTGGTTTTTGAAAGATTACCAGAGTGTGCCCGAGAGAGGAAAAGAAACGAAAGTAGAACCCATTTGAAAGAAAGAGATTCCATGAGAAACAATCCAGTGAAATGAACAGAAGATACGTATACTAAAACGAAAGAAGAAGAGGTTAAGTAGAGAGGAAAAGTAGTGCAGCCAGCACTACTGCAAGTGCACTAATCTAAATGGGATTATGAATCCTCTTGCACTGCTTGACCAGTAGCCTAAAAGACTTTTGACCAGTGTGAATCAAAAAATGCCGAAATCATGGACTAGTCAACTATCAAAATGGACCACGGTATCCACATTTCCATACGCGTTTCTAAATTTTGTTTCCTACTAGTTGTAGTTGACTTCATTTCTTCTTTCACATCAATGCCTCAATCGATTTCCATGGCCTGTGATCTGTTCTACTGTTCTGATATCTACTGGAGGGATATTGCATTCCTTTACACTCCATTACAGGGAAAGTAATAGGAACGACTTACCTTCCGAACGTCCTGTTTTAGTTTCTTAGTTGTGCTCTTTCTTGGTTACTTGTTTCTCAGTCCGGTGATCAAGATTAAACAACCCTTATGTGCAACAAATTCATAAGCAAGACTTTTACAGATATCATCATAATAACATCATATCTACGAGACTCAGCTGTTTTCGGTTACATGTTGATCGAAGTGCTTACATTATTCAATGCATTATCCATTACTAGTACGTGAAAGCAAATATTCCTTAAGACGGAACTTATTACTAGCCCAAGTCGGGACCATACTCTTATTGAGGTTCTGTAATGTATAATATTGCAACATCCGTATGCAAACGGAGATATCCCGCGAATGAGAGAGTAACTGGAAATTGCTCAGAGTTTGCTTATTTGTTGGATGTTACCTGCATTAATCATAAATTTTAGTTGATGTTGATGTTACAGATTCTGACTAAAATGACAGAATGAGCACCTATAACGGCAGGTAATTGTTGTTGATGTTCCACTCGAGATTCCAATGATCATTAACATTCTTGAGTGACCAATATGCCCATCCAAAAGAAGATGAACCATAAACATCTAACTGTGCTCTACCGAAGGTTTGATAATCCTCCTGAGACCCGCTTTTAAAGCTCCATTCATTCACCCACTCCCCTGTATTCAGTTACATCAAAAAACTAGCAATGAGTAAGCTACTTCTCTAGTTTTAACATAAATAGCAAACTATGCAGCTTATACACAAAAACTTCTGATAAACACAAATTATGTTTCTACGAATAAAGTTCGACGGGAGCAAGCCTTACCAATAAACACGAGTGGTCCATCAGCAGTGTTTAGGGATTGAATTTGAGGTTTCCTTTCTCTGTACAAGAAATCGATGTTCTCCTGTGGGCTCATATTATCGAACGATTGATCAAAGAGATTATAGTGGTGCAAATCCAACACTACCTTTGATTTACCAGTGTTGGCCTTGTATATGTCCATTGGGTCTCCGGGACCAATCAACTGACACACTATTACATAAGTGGTAGGTGCATGTTTCCTGACAATATCGTATCCTTTTGAGTAGTAGTCCTGTAAGGTATTGAAAGGAACTTCAGGAGAATGTGGTTCATTCAAAAGTTCAATTCCCAGTAGGGCAGGATCACTTCCATACCTGAAAACAAAAGACGGTATGCTCATTAGGAGCAGATAAATTCAAGGTAAGTGTCTCCAGGAACTGTATAAGCAATTCTCAATACATTAGACTGGTGCATGAGTAGACATATTTTACTTGGAAGCTAGAAATTCTATAGCTTCAAGGCTTCGCGGGATATTATCTGATTTCGTCCAGTCAAGAGAACCATCTCGACTAGAACTGTGATCCATCCCATTTTGAGAACCAGGAGCTGCGTGAAGGTTGATTATGCATTTTATGCCGAACTCCCTGCAACAAGTTTAGGTAAATAGTCAATGTTTAAAATACAATGAACCATGATAGGATGATGACAAGAAAATAAGGAAAGAGAGACCCACTGTGCCCATCTGAATGCATTATCTAGAGCTGCCAAACCTCCCCCAACATATGGGGCTGGTGGATTGGGATCTTTGGTAATCCACCACCCAACAGGAATCCGGACGGTGTTTATACCGTGTTGGCTAAGGAACTGAAAGTCCTCTCGTGTAACGTAGTTGTTCCTATGTTGCTGCAGTTCAAATAAAGATCATTCATACTCTACCATTTCCATTTTTCATTCAGAGGTTTAAACCGAACTGGAATTCTATATGGTAACAATGATATTTAAGTCAACTTTTCATATACAAGCAGTTAATATTAACATTGGTTACTATGGATATGGGAAATTAAAAGTAAGGGGATATCGAAAATTACAGTGAGCACTTCTTTTGCCTTTTGAGGTCCATACCCATTCGAGATCTGGTACTCTCCTTTCAAAACGTCACCATGAAAAGTCATAACAAATATAGCTGCATTACCGTCATCAAATCCTGGTGTGCCTACATAGTCTGCTCTTAGCCCATTTCCAGAAGACACCTAGAAAAGAGTCAAAAGAATATGAATGACAACAAGCCGATATACATCTAGTGAGACGGTTAAATGCCCGAGAGTGTCATACCTGCAGATATGTACCGCTGGAGTGTTTGATACGAACTTTATCATTGCTCCATCTTTCAATAGTAAATGTTTCTGCCAAAGATGGTGATTCCGATGTTGCAGTGACAGAGGCCCCTCTTCCAGTACATGTTAGAAACTGTCCATTTAGAGCACGCAACTGATAATCCGATTCAGATACCCTCCATAACTGCGAAAAAAGAGTAGCTGCATGATCTCAAACGTCTCGAACATATATAAATCTGGCATGACGACTAACGCATACACAAACAGGATAAAAAAGAAGTGTGGAAATTTTGGTTAAATTTGTGTGAGTCTCTTACTCTGAAGGTTTCCCACGTATCGCCTTTGTCTTGGTCAACAGCGACACTTGAACCTCCTCCATCCTTTGCACTTACAAACTTATTTAAGCTGAGAGATCTAAAACGAACCTTTGCTCCGTCCTGCATCATAAAGTCCAGTAAGTATGTAACCACCAAAACTACAAGAACTTCAGCAAAATAACCCCATAAAGAATACTTACAAGCATATCTGAATTGGGAATGTCATCGAATAGTGAAGGTTTCATCCATCCTTCAATAACCAACCAATTACCCAAGTTCACACCTCTTACTTTCCCGCCGTTCACTCCATCCACGGCAGACAAAGCTGAAACCAACGAACAAACCCTTTAACATATATACCCCATTTCTGGAAAGGAAAAGAAGAAAAAGAGTACGTAGCGACTAACGAGTTCTAATTATGATTACCTGAATATACCCAAGAAAAGAAAATAAATGAAAGTAGAAGCCATTTGCAAGAAACAGATTCCATGAGAAACAATTGTGTAAACACAAGATGCATACTAAAAGAAGAAGCTAACGAAGGACTTATATAACAGTCAAAAGTAGTGCAAGTTAAAAGGAGTGTAACTGTCTACCCTGTTTGACCCGTCAAGTAAAACGACTCTTGCTTGTGTGACTAGTATTTGGTAGTACTGGAAACGGTATAGAATTGGTTTTTAGTAATGGTAGGTCTTCTTTCTGAATAAAACAATGGGCAGTCCGTTGTCAAGATGGACCATAAATGGCGTATGGTTGAGGGCAAAATGAGAATGTTCAAGGCCATGGAGTATGTTTAGCTCTAAGCCTTATGGATTGTGTTTAACACCTATGAAATGTGTTTAAGACTTATGGATTGTGTTTAACGCCAATAGAGAGTCTGATAACGTTGATATTTTTATTTTTAAACTCATTGATAACGTTGATATTGACTGGTATGAGTCGTAAAGTAGTGGAAGTCGGTACTAGAGACAGAACTGTTTTATTGAAGCGCTGTTTTTGGGTCTGCAGATTTTCCTTTGGAACGATAAATTATATGGAAGGGCTTATACTATAGACTATATTACATATAAGAGCTTATACTAAAAACATCCCTTATCGTGAATTTTAGATAAGTTTAGTAGATTGCAGTTCCAAAAGAAAGTCTACGGTCCCAAAAACAGCGCTTGTTTTATTGGTTCTACAAAAATTTTGGCTGCATAGCCCACATATGGAATCGAAACCACCCCCATACGCCCACTCACCATTGGAATATCGGAGAGGGCTTTTGGGATCAAATCCACGTATCTGAATTGACCCACCCGTTTTTCTAGGGACGCTGCCTAACCTATGTGCCAGTAGTGAGATCCAATGGATTTTGGATCGGGTGCGAGTGTTGGATCTAAAGCATATAGTACATATGATAATGGCTACAAGGACTTTGTATTTTTTGAAGTGTTGTGTGTTGCACTAGTTAGTAGTTATGACGTCCTTTTAGAGCTGAGAAATTTTGAATATGGCAAAGCTCCATTCCATGTTGTAAAGACAACATTTCTAAAATTATCCCTTTTGATTGATTATTGTTATCCAATCTTGCTATAAGAAATATGTAAATTTTCATAGATGTTTTAAAATGCTTTCCAACGATATAGAATTTACAAATATGCATATCATAGTTTAAGAGATGCGATTTCTAAATTTTACTATCTAGATATATGTAAGGGTGTATTTGAAAAAACCAGTAAAAAAGTACTCTCCTTCCTCTTTACCTTAAATATTGTGCAAAATCAAGATTGCTCAAGTAACGTGGGACGGAGGGAGTAATTTCCATTCTCTGAACAATATATCTGGCATCCTATCGACCTTCAATTGCAGTAAAGGTGACATCATTACTTGAGCAGCTAACTGGCTTCGAACCTGAAATAACTGATGATGCTGGGAAACTATACGGAGGTTCTTTCGGAGATGGACGATCAGTTTCACTCATTAGCATGAGATCCACTTCAGCCATGGTTGGCCTGTCTATTGCTCTATTCTGAACACACAACAGACCAATATGTACACATTTTTTCACTTCTAGTGGAGAATACAAATCACCTAAATCCTCATCCACAATTTCTGACCATTTCCCTTCATTCCAAAGTCCCCAAGTCTGAAACACAAATTTCAAATTGTAAGTTATTAAAGCTAATAATCCATAACTCATTAATCTAGTGAAGAGTTAACTGATATATATACTTACGTGAAGTAGGAGGTTTGAAGGTTTTTCGGGATTATAGAAGCTGTTATTTCTCTTACTGCTAACAATTTCTAGTATCAAGACCCCGAAACTAAAGACATCTGACTTTTCCGAAAATGTGCCTCCCATTATATACTCCGGAGACATGTAACCACTGCGATTGTGAAGATATGTTATATGTACAGGGAACTAAGACGAGACACATTGAAATTTAAGAGTACGACTAAAGAAAGATGGAGCTCACAATGTGCCAACAACCCGGTTTGTTTCAGCAATAAGTTGGTCACCACCAAATATCCGTGCCATTCCAAAGTCTGAAATCTTTGGGGTCATGTTATCATCCAGTAGGATGTTACTGGCTTTGAGATCTCTATGGATAACTCTTAAACGAGAGTCACGGTGTAGGTAAAGAAGGCCCCGAGCAATTCCTCCAATAATATTGAAGCGCTTATCCCAATCTAGCCGTGCTTTCCTATTTGGACCTGTTATCAGTATACACATTCTTGAATTAGCCGTGGTGGAAAATTGACTTGCAGCGAATTTAGCAAATAAGAAAGTTGGAAAATATTTGAAAAGAATTTTCAGAATGTTGACATGCAAGTTCAGCTTTCAAGCAGATTTGGTAGCGAAGTAGAAAAGAAACAAACCAAATAGAAACGCATCCAGGCTACTCTTGGGCATGTATTCATAAATTAACATGTATTCTTCTCCTTCAAAGCAGCAACCCAACAGTTTCACAAGGTTACGGTGTTGAAGTTTGGAGATCAATACTACCTCGTTCTTGAATTCTTCGACACCCTGTCCAGAGTTTTTTGACAGTCGTTTCACTGCTATTTCCTGCTCGTTTAGCAATTTACCCTGAAAACCATCCTCCATAGAGTGATTTTAGTTATTAGGAATGTCTAATAAGTTGAACCCTATTGTTATAATATTCAAGCACATGTAAACTTACCTTATAAACTGGCCCAAAACCTCCTTCTCCCAATTTATTTTTCCAACTGAAGTTGTCTGTAGCATTGGATAAACAAGAAAAGCTATATATTTGCAATTCCTGTGTTTCTCCTTCTGTTTTACCATCATCAAACGCGTTCGTAATTGAAGTGTCATTGTAAGTAGCAGCCTTGGATTTCGATAGATCTGTCAACACCCCCTGGAGTCCTTTCAATCCTCCTAAGTATTCATGAACAAAGGAAGAAAGTAAGTTTATTGGTGATAGTAGCAAAGACAGTAATGGTGTTGTCTGATATGATGTAATATTATCAGTCAGAAAAAAAAAAATGTATATCTACCTCTTTCAGGAGTCTTCTTTCGCTTGAACAGATAAATGTAGCCTAATACGCACACGATAGCTGCCACCACAATGAAGACAGGTACGACGATCTTCCAAACTAAAAAAAATCGAAGATCTAGTAAGCAAAAATTCATTATAGGCTTACACAGATGTGGTTCCATATGTGGTTGATGGAGCCATACATCGAACACTGACTTTGGTTAGTTTTGGTTTCCTATTTGATTTGTAAAGAATGGCTTTAGATAGTAAAACGCTATAAATGAATTTCAATAAGAACCTTAAGTTCAGTGGAGGAACTGAGAGTCCATTAAGGAGTGGGTCATTACCTGCAGTTACAGGAGCTGCTAACTGGAGATAATTGTTGTCGATGTTCCACTCGAATGACCAATGATCACCCATATTCTTGAGTGTCCAATAAGCCCATCCAAAAGAAGCTGAACCATACACATTCAGCTGTGCTCTACCGAATTTTTGATATTCCTTCTGAGAATACTCGCCTTTGCCAAATGCGTTCGTCCATTCCCCTGTATTCATTTCCAACAAAACACACATCTGAGTCTGACTATCAATTTATAATGTAACGATGAACAAATTCATTTGTTGTGAATAAAACCTTACCAATAAACACCAATGGTCCATCAGCAGCTTTTAAGGAATCCAATTGAGTTTTCCTGTTATTGTTTATGTAATTGATATGCTGTAGTGCGCTCATATTTTCGAAGGAACCACCTATATTGTAGTAGTGCAAGTCCAATACTACGTTTGATTTACCAGTGTTGGCTTCATATAAGTCCTGGTCTACTGAGTTTCCAGAGCTATTGCCATTCAACTGACACATTATTACATAAGTTGTGGGTGAATGTTTCCTCACAATGTCATATCCGTCCTTGTAGTACTTCTTTAACGTATCGTAAGGAACTTCAGGATTATTCAAAAGATCAATCCCCAATAGAGCTGGATGGTTTCCATACCTGCAAATGAAAGATGACATCTGAGCAGGAAAGAGTAGCAATTGTCAATACATAAGACTGTTGTAAGAGTGTCATATCTAGAGATAAACATATTATACTTAGTAGCCAGGAATCTAATAACATCAAGACTTTGAAGGATATTTTCTGGTTTCGTCCATTCAATGGAGCCATCTCGACTAGAACTGTGATCCTTTCCATTTTGGGAACCAGGAGCTGCGTGAAGGTTGATTATGCATTTTATGCCGAACTCCCTGCACAACAAGTTGTGAAAGTACATATCACCTCTAACAAAGACAAAGGACCAGGATGACAAGAAAATTAGGAAAGTGAAACCCACTGTGCCCATTTGAATGCATTGTCTAGAGCTGCCAAACTTCCCCCAACATAAGGGGCTGGTGGATTGGGATCTTTAGTAATCCACCACCCGACAGGAATCCTGACGGTGTTTATACCGTGTTTGCTAAGATACTGGAAATTTTCTTGTGTAATGTACTTGTTCCTATGTTCCTGCAGTTCAAATAATTTTCTTAAAGATCATATTCTACCACTTCCATTTTCCATCTAGAGGTTTAAACCCCCTCCAATTATATGTCAAATGCATGTTCTATGATCCAGACTTTAATTTGACCAAAAGTGACGACCCTTTTACAAAATATCTTCTTTTTTTTTTTTTTTTTTTTTTGAAAGATACAAAATATCTATTGATTATTATGCAATGAGATACTATTAAAAGGTTAGGGAGATAGAAAATTACAGTGAGCACTGCTTTTGCCTTTTCAGGTCCAAGCCCGTTGGAGAGCTGGTACTCTCCTTTCAAAACGTCTCCAACAAAAGTCATTACAAATATGGCTTCTTCATCATCATCAAATCCTGGGGTCCCAACAGAGTTTGCCTTCAGCTCATTTCCAGACGACACCTAAAAAATCCAAAAATATCAGGTATGAATTACAACAACCTAAATGTTATGTGAGAAGTTTAAATTCTTGAGAGTACCCCACCTTCAGATATGTACCGCTAGAATATTTAATACGAACTCGATCATTACTAGATCTTTCAATAGTAAACGTTTCTGTCAAATTCGGTGATACTGATGTTGCGGTGACAGAGGCCCCATGTCCAGTACAGGATAGAAACTGTCCTTTTTCAGCACGAATTTGATATCTAGATTTAGATATCCTCCATAACTGAAACAGACAGTAATTGCATGATTCCAAGCATATGGAACTTATTATCTAACAAAGAGATGCACAAATATCTTGAAAAAAGATATTTTGTTAATAGCTTGTTTGGATACAAAAGTACCTTTGACTTCTGCTTCTCCAGAAGCAGAAGTCGATTTCAGAAGTCAGAAGCAAAAAGGTTTTTCTTCAGAAAAAGTTAACTTTTCTGCTTCCAGAAGTCATTCTGAAATGGTGTTGCCAAACTAACTTTTTTAATCTCTGAGAAGCAGAAAAGTAACTTCTGAATTGTTATCCAAACAGGCTATAAATCTCTTAGACACTCTGACTGACTTACTCTGAAGGTTTCCCAAGAACTGGCAATCTCTTGGTTAGCAAAGACAGTTGAACCTCCTCCATCCTTTGCACTTACATACTTATTTAAGCTTAGAGATCTGAACCGAACCTTTGTTCCATCCTGCGTTATCAATTCCGGCGAATAAACGACCACCAAAATTACTACTACTATAACTTAAGCAAAATCACTCAAAATCACCCAATAGAGAATACTTACAAGCATATCTCCTTCAGGAATGCCATCAAATAGTGACGGTTTCATCCATCCTTCAATTACCAACCAATTGCCCAAGCTCACACCTCTTACTTTCCCACCCTTCACTCCATCAACGGCGCATAAAGCTGAAACCAAAGAATAAACCACCCACAATAATGACTCATTTCTTGAAAGGGAAAAAAATTAACAAGTTTTAAAGATTAACAAATTGATCGCAAAAAGGGAAAAAAAAAAAAAAAAAAAAGCTTTAAAGATTACCGGTGTGTTCCCAAGAAAGGAAAAGAAACGGAAGTAAAAGCCATCTGCAAGAAACAGATTCCATGAGAAATAATCTGAGTAAACACAAGATACATGCTAAAAGAAAAAGATATTAAAGATGGACCTGTATAACAGTTTAAATAATGCAAGTTAGGCAAGCTTGACCCGTCAGGTAAATTAAAAGACTTTTGACTTTTGAGTCATATTTATTAGTAAAGATTGGAAATTAGCACTACGTGGATAACAACCTCACCAACGTTCACTTAACTGCAAAAAAAACTAATGTTAACAACCTCACAACGTTCTTCTGTATAGGAACAGGTTATTCAGGCCTTTAAGCAAACACTTTGAGTGCATTTCCCGTTCTGGTGGTGGATACACTCCATTGATTTGTGTCTTTGCTCTAAAATTCCCCTTCCCTGTAAATCATACACATTTCATGCCCATAATCCATTCAATCATAAGATATTATGGCAAACAGTAACACAATCTACCTTATTTCTCATTCAAGAACTGCCCATAAACACACAAAAACACCAACCAGTTCTTCTTCTCCTAAAATCAAACCATACTCTTCTCAGATTCATGATTTGAGAGAGCCCCATATCTTCACAAACTCTTAACTTCTCTTTCACCTTGTAATTCAACTTCATTCATAGACAACACCAACAGCAGCACACCATCTTCAGTAGCTATTTTTTTCGATTGAAATCACAATAACTTGTCAAAATTATGGCAAGGTCTCTGTCAAGATGGGCCATCAGATGGCGTATGGCTAAGGGCAAGCAGTCGGAGTGTTTTTAAGGGCAATGGTATGAGTATGTTTAACACCCATGGAATTAACTTTGCACATAAAATGGTTAATTGTCAGAGGGAAAGCCACTTTTACTAGAGGCAAAGCTGATTTCGGGGTGGAAATTAAAAAAAAATCCAAAAATTATTTTTTATTATGGTTTTCCATACATACTTAACCTACCTTGTGATCATGTACATTGACATTCATCTCTTGTTAACTCGTGTGCAAGTTTTGAAGATTAAACCATTAATTAGGTAGTTGTTCAAATAAAATTAGGTAATACTTTAAGGTACACTCAATTGTTTGGTTCATTTTTCTTAACGCGAAGAATATCACATTTGTTTGTCAACATTATTTTGTTTTCATGTTTGACCTCATTGTTAAGTCTCTGTATGCTTTGCAATATCAGACTTCCTAGATTGAAATGCAATTTTGGTTTTGTATATTAGGGATTGCTTTAAGAGGAGTGGTTTTGTTGCACAGACTATAAAGCAATTCACACAATTTTACACTAGTTTCTTGTGCGGCAATCTTTGGAACTCTCGACGCTTCTTTCAAGTGTAATAAAGACAAAACATTGGGGAAATGTTCAAGTGATAATGGGTATTGGTCTAAAATGGAACATTTTTAGTGGATGACTTGTTAATGTTGATTATAAATTATTGTTTTTTAAGGCTAGTCTTTCGTATATGTATTTGTCGATTCATCAAGATAACAAAAGTCAAAATTAAAAATTTCCACCCCAAAATCAGCATTCCCTCTAGTAAAAGTGGCTTTCCCCCTAGCAATCTTTATATATAATAGCAGACCCCAAATATCCACATGTCGCTACCACATTCACTCTTGATTGTGGTTAAGCCACATCAGCAATACCTATCCCAGTCACCGATTTTTGATTGGCTACTCCCATAATATACGATCCAGTAAGCAACTCCAAAGTCATATAAGATAGAATACGGTTGGCGCCTATTTGAGTTGGCCCAGCTCAAGGATATGGATAAGGTCAAGAGAATGACCTTGGCATTAGGCCAAAGCTTGGCCAAGGCTTTGGTAATGGATAAGAAGCAATGGCGCAGCCAAACGCGTTATTGTGCGTCCGTACTCAGCCAAAGGTAGCAAGAGAGCTTAAGGCTTGTGACCCAAAGTTATGCATGACTTTAGAAGGCTTAATAGCATGTGTGCACGCTGTTTGTAGCGTCCATCCAATTGTGGCACATGGCCTTGGCGTAAATGGCATGGCTTGGTAAAGGCTCATATTGACGGTTATATGTTAGATATGGCACATGGATGCGTGGCATGAGTAGGAGGACATTGGAGAATGGTTATAAGTTCATCTTATTGAAAAGATTTAGGAAGAACTTGTGGTACAAAATCTGAAGAGTCATGTATGAAGAACAAGAGTGTTTCTTGTTACAAACTACGAGAGTTACTGTAGTTTTGGAATTCTGCAAGGCAATTCAGTGAAAAAGTAAAGAGATATAGTTGACCATTAAGTGACACCGGGTGGCGCAAGAGAATGGGAGAGTACTGTAATACCATTGAGTAACACTGAGGCAGTGACACAAAAGAATGGTACAAGAGAAGGCTTGACAAGCCTGTAAGGATGTCGAAATCCGATAACCAAGTGGGTTAGTTTAAACAAGGTTTGATGTCATATGGACGTCATAAGAAATCCGATAATCAAGTGGGTTAGTCGGTAAAAAAGGAAGGCTTGTTGTGACAAGCTAGAGAAGGATTTTCTGGGAACATCAAAAGAAAACGCTCGACAGGGTTGAGCTAACACTACACCAAATTTGGCGAATAGCAACACTGAGTAGCAACGGTAATGCTGCCGTTGCGGAATAGCAACTCTTTTGGGTCGTTGCGGAATTTTTGGGCCGTTGCGGAATTCAGCAACGGCCCAACTCACGTTGCTAATAGCAACTCTTTTTTTATTACGCGTGCGAAGTAAGCGTGCGGGCGTAAACACCTCTCCACACTTTTGAGTATGTTTATGCCCAAACCAGCTATGCCTGAGTATTTTTTCACCCCGAGATGTGAAGTGTGTGGGATAATTGTGTGCCTTGGCTTAGACTTTAACCCTCCATCGATATAACCTAACTTCTCAGCCTCAAACCCTTTAGTTTTCTCCTTCGTCTCTTTTCTTCGAAGCTCATGTTCTTCTCAGCTTCTCTTCGCTCATGTTCTTTTAATTTTAGGCAAAAATCTTTAATCGATACCTCATCTTGCTCAGCAATGTCTACCATATTCAAAACCCATACCAGATCTGGTCGAAAAAACCCCTAATTCAAATTTTTGTAACCCTAAAAAATCGATACCTCTTCTGATTCTCGAAATCAGATTTCCCTGCCTTATCTTCTTTTTATCTTCTTTCTTTTTATTGTGTAGAAACCCAACTCTTGCCTTAACATCTAATCTTCTTCCTCTACCTAAATCTTGTAGGTCGAACCCCCATCTCAAAATCGAAATCCATATAAATTCCACTGAAACCCTAACTTTCATTCCATTCTTCTCACCGCAGCAGCGGAGATTTTTTCCTCCCCTCTCAGTTTTGAAAATGGGTTTTGATTAACAAGACGACGCATCGATTGATTTCAGCTTCTTCCTCGTGGTTAATCTTCGTCTGATTCAGATAATCGAAAGGAAGTTAAACATCATCCGACATCGAGTTCTGATTCCTATATTTCTTGATTTTTTTGACTGGTTTATAAAACCTTGGTAGCTATTTGGTTGATTTTAGTTATTTGTGATTGAATTTTAAGCTTGTTAGTTGTAGATCTGGCTTGATTTTGTGTGGATTTGAAGTAATTCTGGATCTGGTTTTTAGTGGACTTTTTTGCATGTGATTAAGTTGTGTAGACAGTGTTAAGTTTCCTGAATCATAGTCAATCGGTATCATTCACCGATTTAGGATGTAGAGATCTAAATCGGTGTTACCTTATTTTATCTGGCTGTGATCTTATTGTGGTTTGACTAGAATTGATTTCAGTTTTCAGGATTTATGAATTATGTCTACAAAATTTGTTTAAATTCTGTATATTGCTTAACAGTCGATTGGATTGTTTTTGTGGATCTGATTTGATTAAGGTGGAATTGTTTATGGTGGTCAGAATGTAAGTATACCTTTTCATATGATTTCAGTTTTCTTATACTGCGATAACTGATGAATTGTTTTATGCTAACCTGCACTTTTCTGAATATTTTTTTTCTCTATTTGTCTACCAATGAGCATGGGCAAACGTATAGGGTTCTGGATCCATGTTACACATTGCCAGTGGACTAGAAGTGGAAGGAGACGAGGCATTGCGGCCAAATGTGGTACATGTTCACCAGAGATGCATTGAGTGGTAATTATTTCTGTTCTTGCTTAGCTTTTTCTTTTGTTTCATCTTATTTTAACCCCAGTAGATTATATACTCATATACTTATATAATCATATATGGGTCATTGGTCAGTATCTTGATGATTTCTTTTAATTGCTTAAATTCCTACGGTATGTAGACTAAAAGCATAGCATTATTGTTTGTGTTGTTGATGTTGTTGGTTGGGTGCAGGATTAAGTGTTTCAACGGTTGTTTATTTTATACTATACAAAAGGATTTCACTGCTCAGACTGGGGGTACTACGGGAAAGGGCAGCGGCTGAGGTTGGACTTATCCATTGTGATTTTAATGAATTCAACATAATGGTAAGTTTCTATAAACAGACTCATAAAGGAAGCTGTCACTTCTCAGTTATGTGTTTTGAGAGTTCTATAATACCATTCTTTTTTTTTCCCTTTCTTTACCATTCTATTGTTGGTTGCACTTAAATTGCTGAATCACAATTCATTTAATTGCATGAGGAGGGGTATGAAGAAATTCGAGGAGAAATTGAAATGCTGCAGCAATGTAGCTATCCTAATGTGGTTAGGTACCTTTGAAGTTACCAAGGCGAAGAATATCTTGGGGTAAGTTGAGCTTGTACTTCTATCGAGAACAAGTTTCAGTTTGATGAACTCACGGGTTAGGAAACTTTTTGTATTTACTTTGGAGTAGCCAAATGTTGGAAGAGTTTGTGGTTAACCTTTGTATATTTACTGTTTGCGGGAAATATTTGTTGGCAGATAGTAATGGAGTACTGTGGGGGTGGTAGTGTTGCTGACCTAATGAATGTTACCTACGAGGCGTTAGAGGAGCATCAGATTGCCTTTGTTTGTAGGGAAGCTTTAAAGGTAGTCGAAATTCATTTATAAGTTAAAATTTGAAGTTTGACATCGTCGGTTTGCTAGCTTGAACATTCGTTTTATGGTTGTTGCAGGGTTTATCATATCTGCATTCAATTTTCAAGGTCCATAGAGACATCAAAAGGAGGCAATATTCTGCTCACTGAACAAGGAGAAATCAAGTTGGGTGAGTGCACTCAAAATCTGATGTTATACATGTGATATAATATTATAACTCATATAAGTGGTACTTTCTTGTAAATGTAGTGCCCTTATAAGCTGAAGTGGAGATTTCAACTGCTTCCATTCACTAAAGTTAACAATTTAATCCATGTAATCTCTGAAGCACAGTGAGATCTGTGTATTTATATGTTGTCACTGGTGCTGATTTCTTCTCTCTTTTTTTTTGGTATATTGATAGGCGATTCATCCAGGTTGCTCAAGGAGGCAATGAGGTATATTATCCTCCCTTGACCACTCTCAGTTATGATTTTCTTATTCATCATTTTCATTAGCTAATGGTGTTTCCTACTGATGGTCCATACAGGTTTCATCATTGTTGTTGGAGTGCCTCGCAAACTATGTTGCTGAGCTATCACTATTGGAGTATGGAATGCTATGTTACTCACCATCCTTAATAGCTGCATCAGTTGTTTTCTTGGCCAGATTTATACTGGCACCTGCAAAAAGACCTTGGGTACGCTTTCTTGCAATTTCTCGAAAATTTGATACTTTCGTTGCCGACTCTTTACTTACGGTATTTTTTTCTCTTGGTCTCTGATGCTATATTATGTTGTATATTGTGTGGCCACAGAATGCTACTTTAGGTCATTATACACATTATCAGCCTTCAGACTTGTGCGAGTGCGTTAAGACACTACATGGTCTTCTATGCAACAGCAATAGCAGCGGTTTGCCTGCTATTCACGAAAAGTACAGTCAGCACAAGGTATGAGTATTACAGAACTAGGTTATACAAGTATTGATGTTGAAACTAGCTAGGTTTTATGTATTAGAGAACAAGAACATTGTTTTCAGTTATCTGGATGTATGCATTTTTTTAGTTTTTTTGGCTAAGTGTAAGAACTAGTTTTTAGTTTTTTTTTGCCAAGTGTAAGAACTAGTTTTTAGTTTTTTTGACTAAGTGTAAGAACAGAGTATGAAATTTTTACAAGTGTATGAAATATTGATTTTTGGCTAAGTGTCCTAAAAGACTTTCTATTGACCATGACCAAAGAGACTGGCCTGTTGACCAGGTCAAAGATTGGCCGAGCTGACCAGATCTGACCAGGTCAAAGTCAAGCTTGGTCTTCTTTGACCTGGTCATTTTTTTTTACTGGTAAAAATTTAGAAACGGCAATGGGCTGTTGCTGGTCAAAATATTCGAAACGGCCGTTGCTGATGAAAAAAGAAACGGAAAGCAGGCCGTTGCGGGAAAAATTAAGCAACGGAAAAAAAGCCGTTGCGGGAAAAATCTAGCAACGGCTGAACTGGTCCGTTGCTAGTACCGTTGCTAACCGAGAGACGCAACGGCAACATTACCGTTGCTAAAATTCGTCACACCATGAATCGCAACGGCCGGCCCCCGTTTCTAACACTTTTAGCAACAGATGAGCACCGTTGCTACCCCCCAAAATTGGTGTAGTGTAAGAGAAGATAAATCCTGCAAGAGGTGATCAAGATTGTGGAAGGTGTTTCTTAATGGAGTCTCATTTAAGGGAGGATGTTTCAACAAAGAAGAAGATTTCTTAACAGAGTCTCAGTTAAAAGGGAGGATGTTAGAAATAGTGTTTAACTGAGACTCTAACAAGTCAAAGTTATTGAAGTTTGAGTTATATTAGGAATATGCTCTGTTTAGAGCTTGATGATTCTAGAAGAAGCTAGAACATTCTAGAAGTACGAATTGATTAGGAAGTTGAGTTATTTATGGCATTATGTGTTATTTGGAGTAGTTTTTTTGTATAGAAACTCTAGAGTTTTAGGTAATTGGTTTGGGTATATTGTGCCTATAAAAGACACCGATTATCACATTTGTAAGATACACCAAGATTAATAACAATGTAGTCTTCCGCTTGATTTCGTGTTTATTCTCCTCTCTCTTGTTCTCGATCCTACACTCTAAAACATAAAATCCAGGTTAATTTTTTTTTTTTTTTTTTTTTTAGTTTCGGTCTTACTCTGAAGGTTTCCCAAGCACTGGCGCTTTCCCTGTTTACGACGACGGCACCGGAACTCCCTCCTTCCGCTGCGCATACATACTTATTTGAGCTCAGAGACTTGAACCGAACCTTTGCTCCATCCTGCATTCCAAAGAGAACCAGCTATACATAACCCACCAAAATCCCTATGTAAATTCCCACAAAATCAATCAATGACATAAAAGAAATAGGACGGAGGGTACTTACAAGCATATCTCCTTCGGGAATGCCATCAAACAGTGAAGGTTTCATCCATCCTTCAGTAACCAACCAATTACCCAAGTTGACACCTTTTACTTTCTGACCATTCAATCCATCCACTCCCAAACCTGTACTCGCAGAATCAGACTCAGAAAACAACAAGACCTCATCAACAGAAACACCAACACAAAATCAGCGACACCATATCCTAATCAAATACGACCCGGTTCCCAAAACTTCCTAAAAGAGAAATCTCTGCCTTAAGTTTATCAAGTTCGATTCACAGTGAAGAAGAAGAAGAAGAAGAAGAAGAAGAAGAAGAAGAAATATCAGATACAACCACTTGATCATTATTACGAGTATTAACTTCAAACGTCTTCCCTAATTTGTGTTATAATATTCAACATCGATTAAAGACCGATGCAGCTGGTCTTAGCAAAACTCTGTAGTGGAGACTGGATAGTAACATGCCATTTTGTTTAAATTTTTATTCCCTCCCGTTCAGGTATGAAAGTGTATGGTTTTTCTGAAAGTTCACAACAGCTTTATTATACTTTTAAATTCAAGCACAAACACAATATCTCTAGATGTTGGACGGAGGAAACTATAAATCTGGATCTCTGGATGCAGTCTTCGATCTTCACAGGAACTAGATTGAGAGAAGGGGGGGTACCTGCAGAAAACCCTCCGATGTTAAAGTCAGTAGGTGTTTTGCACAGGTGAATGTGTATGAGAAATATTGCGTACCTTTTGCTAATCCAGACCCCTCTATTTATATGGTTGGTTGTTAGGTCAAACCCTAAATTCGAGATTAGGATTACATGTGATTACTTGGACTGCAAGTCTTCCAGAACCTTCCAGAATCTTCTCCTAAAAGGCAGCTTTCTTAACCTACAAGGGTTTCTAGAATGTTCAAGAATAGTCCAAGGTGGACCCATGAACCCACTGGAACTGGGCCATGCGAATGGGCTGGACGTGTACCTGCAAACAAGGTCCAAAAATCACAAAATAGAAAAAGGAATCCAATTGGGCCCGACGGACTAGGCAGAATAGACTTGAGCGAAATGGACAGGGCTAAATGGACTTGGGCCAAATAAATTGGGCCAAATGGACTTGACCCAAAAAGAGTTGGGTCAAATAGACCCGCCGGCCAGCCATATGCCGGCGGCTAAATCTGCCGCCGGCTAACCATATGCCGCCGGCCAGTCAAAATGCCGGCGGCCAACCAACTGCCGCCGGCAAACCTTCTGCCGCCGGCAAGCCATATGCCGGCGGCTAAATCTGCCGCCGGCTAACCATATGCCGCCGGCTAGTCAAAATGCCGGCGGCCAACCAACTGCCGCCGGCAAACTTCAGCCGCCGGCAAGCCATATGCCGGCGGCCAACCAACTGCCCGCCGGCCAGTCCTACGCTGTCGGCCAACCAACAATGAAGGCTTCATCCATCCTTCAGCAATCAATCAATTACCCAAGTTGACACCTTTTACCTCCTCACCATTCAAACCATCCACTCCCAAACCTGTAATCAAAGAATCAGACTCAGAAAACAACAAGAGTATACAAAGAATAAGTTGCTTGTAGTCATAAAAATGTATGGTCCCGACTTGGGCCAGTAAATAAGTCCCGTTGGTCGAGTCACTTCATCCCTCACATTACGGACATATGAGTTCTTTCAGACCTCTGGGCCTCACAATTCATTAATAGAGGCCTTTCTTAAGGCATATAAAGTACATATGAGTAGGATGCGTGAGCAATAGGCGCTGGCACAGATATAGAGGAAAGAAGCTAATCAGATCAGCTACAATGGCTAATGCCGCCATTTCTTTCTTGCTAAAGATAAAGAAAATGGCTAGGAATTTGATCTCTAAAGAAAAGACTAGGCGAGCTCACTAGACCATCTTCCCTTATTACTTCTTCCTTCAGGGGACGAGAGTTGAGGCGAAAGAAATAGGGACGTTCAAGGACCGAAAGAATCGAAGTCCAAACTAGATAGAGGGTCGCTGCTCCTTAACTGGTCGAGAGGTGGATTCATACTCTCGTTCTTTCTGTCTAGGTAGTCGAGGCTTCGTACTCGCTTTCTTTCTGGTAGAACCGCCTAGACTGCGGGGTAATACATGGGAGAGATATAGACGGATCGAGTGCGGGGAGCGAGATGGGAAGGGCATCCTTTTCTATTCATCCATAGTGGACAGAGCAAAGCCCCATCATCTTCTGCTGCTCTTGCTTTTGCTCGATCTTTTCTCTGTTACCGGACTTAAGTATATTTAAGGTTGGGAACAACACTTATACGCTTCAGCCGAGGAAGCTGATATGCGGGCAGAAAGATCTATTTGCGTATATATAACAAGATACTTTGACTTGACTTCTTTTATTGCCAAAGTAAAGAAGTTGCCGTGCTGGGGACAAATTCGCTTTCAAAAGAGCTTAGCTATAGGTCTAGAGCAACAGGTGTAAAATGTGCTATGCCAGAAAGTGCAGCAGATATTAGAACAAAGTGGATAGAATTTGGTCCATCAGATCTGTCAGGTTCAAAGGATTATAGGTTATCCGGTTTATGCGCAGTACTTGGAGATCTTTAAAAGCCTGGTGCTGGTGGAGTAACTACGTCAGATGGGTTAGCTGGGCTAGTGTTCATACTAGATTAACTGCTAATTAAGAGAAGTGTACAGAATCAGTTATGTCAGGTCCATCGGGTCGATCAGTTCTATCCTCGGATTTAGGTACTATTGGTTTGGCTGACTTAGTTCGTGATCTTGAATCAGCTGGTGATACTGGAGAAATTGATACTAAGGAATTCGCTTCAAGGCTAGGTGCATCTCGGCTACTTAGTCGATGAGTTGGTGAAAGTGAAGAAAGTGGAAATCCTTCAGATGATGGGTTCGCTGCTTCGTGAGCAGGAGCTGTTGAAAGATAAAAGTGGCTTAAATCAAGTGAATCAGTTAGTGAGGAAAGTGCTGTTTCAGTTGGGCTAGTTTCTGTTTGTGCGTCTGGATCAACTGGTGGTGGTACTGAAATGGCAGGTGTTACTGGGGTAAGCTATGGTCAATCAGGTGGGTCGGGTGTTAGTGAAGCGACTACCATTATTGGGCCAGCTAGAGGATCTGCTTATGCTAGGGAAAAGTGGACAGCATCCGGTCAGTCAGTTACGTCAGGTGTATATGGTACTTTATCGGGTGCTAGTGGAGCAACAACGTCAGATCGGTCAGGTTCATGAGCATCAGGTGGAAGTGGTCATAGGTCAAGGAGAACTGGATTTGGACTGTATTAGTGGAATGGGTTCAGCGCTAGGTGCATCAGCAGGGCTTGGTGGTGAAGCAAGAGCTAGTGAACGTGAAATGCCGAAGTTTAGTGTTGATACTGAAGCAAGGTGGGATGTTCTTAGGTCGTAAAGTACGGGATTACTTGGTATACTAATAGGGTTTAGTCAGCTTGAGCAGTCTGCTTATGCTTTTAAAGCTCTAGTAAAGGCATATGTGGTTGTTTATGTAATGTAGTGCTTTATGTAGTAGTAATGAATAAATCTTTTGGATAAATGTTTTTTCTCTACAGGCCTTTCAATCCATATTTCTTTTTGGAATGCTAAAAATTCTACTTGAGCATCTAAATCTGGGTCACTACCAGCAAAAACATCTCTGAACAAGATTCAATATTTGCACAGCATAGATGGCACCTAAGAACTCTGCTGAAACTGATGTGCCAATACCAATAGAAAAGGCGTAGCTACATAATACCAGACCATTGTGATTGCGTATCACAATTCCACTACCCGCTTTGCCTGGGTTGCCCAAGGAACATCCATCAATATTAAATTTGGACCAGCCATATAAGGGTGGGTGCCATTGCACCTCAATAATACGTGGAGCACGCTTTAATTTACTTGCAATCCCGAAAAACTTTAGAATACATAATTCCTGTGTATCATTTAATATATATCCCTTTGCCAATCTCCCGGACTCAGCGATAAATCTTTTCAGCATCGAAGCAGCTACTTGCAGAGGAGTTAGCACATGCTGGAACCTGAATTTCTTTCTAACCCACCATATTGTCCAGAAACAACTTACTATAGCAATCCATAGGATATTTTTAATTTTAGAAGACCTGCCATAACTTCTTACACTGTCAAAAAGATCACCAATGGAGTTAGTTCGCAAGGTAATATCAAATACACTACTAATCCAACGCCAAAGAGCCAAGGCGTACTGGCACTCGAAGAACAAGTGCTTCGCAGTTTCAAAACAACAAGGTATAGAGCACAGACTACAGCAAGAGACTGTGGTGACACGAGCTACATCATCAGTGGCTATACGACCATGCATAATTTTCCATACCACACAAGCTCTCCTTGGTGGTACGTCAATCTTCCAAAGGTCAGCGAAATTCCTGTTTTCATTGCTTCGTGGTCTACAAAATTCGTAAGCTTCTTTGATCTGGGGAACTTTCCCATGCTTCTGAAATTGGGGTCATTGTTCCACATATCCGCTAACATCTTTTCTTTCATTTATTGAATTCAACAAGCAACTAAACCTACCTAGAAAGCCGTTGCGCGTTAGCACGCGCATCCGTTTTCTTGCTCCATAAGCAACTTCTCATTTGAAAAACTTGAAGCTTGTATAGCTTTTTTTTGATACTTCTGGATTTCCTTGCTGGTGACCTACTCTGGGGGCATTCCAGCACGTACACGTAGAAGGTTTGAGCTGGTCCAATAAAGTCGTAAGGAGATGGCTGGTTAGAATTCAAGCATGCATCGTTCGTGGCCAGCTTCAGCAATAGAGAGAAGGCGCGAGATCTTATTTCCTCCGCTCGACTTATAGTCGTCTACAGCATAGACCGTAGTAAGGAGCCGGGCGTAGTACGGAGATGGTCCAACCACGTAGTAAAGAGCTTGGCCAAGCAAGTAGGGACGTGTGCTCCATAATTAAAGTGGAAAGCAAAGCGGCATTTAATCAGCCTGGAACTAGGGCCGAAGTATGCTCCGGGCGATCGCTTTTCTGACCAATGCCTACCGGACGAAGAAAGAAAACTAGAGCATGACGACGACGGTAGTGCGCTAATCCCGAGATGCTTGCTTCTATCTGCATTTAGAAGAGATTGGCTGCTGCAGAAAGTTTTAACCGACTCAGAGCCGTCCTTGGACGTTACCTTTCAAGTGCGTAAGAGCCAAATGGTATTCCACCTTGAGCAATAACTTCTCAATTACAGACAATAGCATAGCATCGTTGACTTTGGGGACCTATGCCACCCCTTTATTATACGACTTTTATTCTTTATATAAGAAAAAGGTCGGTAAGGGCGAGCCTGAGCAGGCAGTCTCTCGAAAAGACTTAAGACAAAAGCAAAGCGAATAGATGGTCCATACGACTCGATCAACGGAATCTAACTCCGTGAACCTGGCTGAACATAAGGAGATAGATCCAAGCCTGTCATCGTGCAGCACGAATATCGATCGGGAAGCCCTCTCACTCCGGCGAAATAATAATTAGACTTTGATAGGTTCCCAGGATCTCTTGCCTTCTTATGCGAGCCCTACTAGTTCTAGCTCTTTGGTGAGGGGCGGAATAGACTCGACTAAAAGGAGAGGGGCGCCCCAAAGCCGCTTAGCTGTGGAATTATATTATAATTCAGGAAGCGGGCCAAGAGAAGGAGGAGTTGAAAGTCCTGAAATAGCCGTATCACATGTCGAAATAGCCGTCTTACACTTTTCTTCACTCTCTTTTGCGCTTGTAATTAAACCTTTTCATATACTGTTGGCGCGGTCCCGCTACTGGCATATAGATCTCATTTACCATTCTTACTCGCGGGAGGAGCCCCCAAAAAGCAAGGAATAGAAGTCGCGCTCACGATCTCTAGGAAAAGTGATTGAATGCAATGAATAAAGCAAGGTGAGCGATAGGCCTCTTTCTCCGCTATGATGATGGGATAAGTGGCATTGTGGTATACTCCTGCTTTCTTTCTCTTTTAGCAATTAGCAACTAGGTCTGATAACACGAGTCAATGCAAGTTCTTTCGCTTTCCTTTGCTTCCCTATTGCCTTTTCCAAAAAATATGGGGGTTGCGTGTCGACTACCTTCCTATTGTTGAGAGGCTTTCTCTTGCGATCTAGTCGACTTGTAATTATGAAGTCGACTTGGTAGGTCAAGTTATTGGCTGCTAGCCTGCTTCCTACTCGTAGTGAATCCCCTGCTTGCCCACATCTACTCTTGTCCCGAGCTCCTCTTCTGCATACGCCTTCTCTTGACTTTATCCCCTTTCCCCGCCTTCAACTAAAGCGACGCCCCCTCGTACTTCCTATACTGAAAGCACCGTCGTCTTAAGCATATCAGAGGGAGTAGCTCCAGTTACATTGGACTCGGAAATACTAGAGAAATCCCGGGTGTGAGACCAAGGCAAAAGAAAGAACCCTTGGCCCCTTGCTACACTAAGACTTCTGAGGTTGGAAAGAATTCCTAGATCTTCGAGCTTATGATCACGAGTTGGCCCAGAAAGAATTCCTAGAGAAAGGCTGCCGTCCTAACCTCGGTATAGTGGATTGATTGAATAAGCCCATGTAGATAGAGATGCTTTTCCCTACCCCCTTCTATTTAATATGTCATATGGCACATCTGCAAGAGACTAGCAGGCGCTGGCCTTCTAATTCACTCACCAGGGAATCTTCATAGCATATCCCGCCTTGGCCTTGTCTCGCTTCGACAGCTATTACTCCTCTCGTGCCCAAGATGGAGTACCGAAGGGAGCTCGTACCAAGAAAATAAAATAGCCTTTGTTGTCAAGACCGACAAATTGAGCGTGAACCACTGGAGTGGGACGGCTTTTCTTAACTGGTCCTCCACTTTAAGAGTTGTTTAGGGAAGCTTCGCTTTCTTACTCGCCTATCAAAAGAGAAAGTTGGAAAAGCTCAGGCAAAGATAGAGATCCCTCCCTATTTTTATATATTTATTGGAAGCAAAGGCCCGCTCGCCCTGTGCTTACGAACTTCGGTTCACTCCATCCTTGGCGACTAGGAAGGTAATAGGAAAGAAAAGCAGCTCGCCCCGCTAGGCACGTGCTCCCGCACTGAGCGATCGATTAGCAAGCATCTCCTCCTTTCCCTTACCTCATCTAGGGCTTGAGCTCGAGTTGCCCTTCCTTATCTCTCTCTTTCTTCCTCTTCTTCGCATCTAGTAGGTGCATAGGAAAGAAGGGCTTTCATTCTTTATCTAGGGCTTTCTCGTGCTTCTTCGTTCGTCTTAGTTCTTATTCCTTTGCTTAATTACTTGTCTTGACCTCTCACTTCAAGCTTGCTTTCTTGCTCTTTGCCTTGCTTCTCTCTCTTCTTATTCCTTTCATTCTTTCTATTTCTAGTAGAGGAGAGGAAGCCCAGGAGGGACGCAAGGCAAGATATAAAAGATTAAGGTTAAGGATAGGCTAGTCAACCTAGCTATGAAAGCTCCCTAGCCTACGAACTCTTCCTCCCTACCTAGACTCAAGTCACTCAATTCTATCTCCCATGCTTCCCTTATCCTATCCCGGAAAGAAAGCCTATGAATAAGGGCGTGCTCATTCTCTATTCCTATTCTGTCTTTGTATAACTAAAATCCTTTTTATCTGGCAATTAACTTGGAACCACGTGCATCTAAAGCACCTTTTACTAAGATCAATGTAGTTGTATGTAAACCTAGAGCAATCGCATGATGAACCAAGAAGTCGCCAGGTCCTATTGTTAAGAATAGTGAATTACTATTATCATTAATAGCATTTAACCAACCGGGCAACCATATGCTTTGACCTGCATTGAATGCTGGGCCATTCGTTGAAGATAAAAGTACATCGAAGCCATATGAAGTCTTACCATGAGCAGACTGTATCCATTGGGTGGGTTCGATCAAGATTTGTTTCTCCGGAGTACCAAAAGCAAGCATGACATCGTTATGAAATAAAGTCCCAAAGTATGGAACCCCAGAAAAAGGCTGACCCAACTTAAATGGGATTTGATAGCTTCTTTATGGTCTAACATTCTTGCCAATACAATTATCTTCATTCTGCTCCGGATTGTAATCTCTAATGAAAAATATAGCTCCATGAGCAAAGGCTCCTTTCATTATAAACCCTGCGATGTATTGGTGATGAGTATATAACGCAGCTTGAGTAGTAAAGTCTTGTGCTATGAATGCATAAGCGGGTAAAGAATACATGTGTTGAGCTACCAAAGAAGTAATAACCCCTAAAGAGGCTAGAGCAAGCCCTAATTGAAAATGAATCGAGTTATTGATTGTGTCATAAAGACCCTTATGTCCACGTCCTAATCGACCCCGCGGGTAATGTAATGCAAGGGACAAGAAGTAGGCTGTCGTTTGACGTTAATCCGATTCTCGATTGGTTCAGCAACATATGAACTGGCCTTCCAAATGAAGAGAAAGATTTCAAAAAGGAAAAGAATGAATATTTGGTTACTCGAATGTGTAACGCTACTTCACGATGCTTCTGCGTGCGAACAAGGGCAGGAAAAGAATTTCTCAGCCGATAGGTACATACCTGTTGTATTGATTCAAGGGATTATAACTCTTTTTCTTAGGAATAGCTAACAAGGTCAACGAAGACCAAGAGCAGAGCGTCTCTATAGGTATGGGAGGCCTCTAAGCGCAGTATGCTTCCCGAGTTGCTTATGTTGAATCTGGTCGATGGTAGGCAGGAGTAGGTGCTGTCCTCTAAGCCCGAGGTACTTTTCCCTGCTTTATTGGATCGATCCTCCGTCTGCTGTTTAGGCATCTTCTTTGTATTCCTGCCTTTGCTAGGATTAGCTAATTACCAACTTCGTTATTTGTTCAGAGGTGAAGATGTTGCTCATTCTAAAAAAGATCTAGTACTAGTATGAGTCAGGCGCTTCCAAGCACTATATTGTTCTTCTCCCCCAACCTTGGAGCTTGAGACTGTGAAATATCAAACCCTTTCTTTGAACCTTGTCTCAATGATCGAACTTAAAGATATGAACTGAGTGCCATTTGATGAGTCACTGAGAACAAAGGAGAGGGATATGGAAAGGATGAAGTAATGAAAGAAGAAGTCATTGCTAGTAGTAAGGACTTGTTACGATCCATTGGTTCATATAGAATCCATGTCCTAGGTGTATCAAAAAACATTCTTTTAACTAAGCGTATATAATAAAAACAACCTATAACGCTAGTCACTATTCCCACTGAGGCTAGGAAGTAAGCCCCACAACCCAAAGCGGCGAAGAACAAATAGAATTTGCTACAAAAGCCGGCTAAAGGGGGTATTCCTGCGTATGAGAACATAGTAATGGAAAAGGTAATAGCCAAAATAGGAT
>JAJJMA010313511.1:63535-80365 GCA_023529015.1 Papaver nudicaule
AGTCTAGAAATCTCTGAGATCACACCCAATGGTCCTAGATGAAGAACTACTCAAGAACACTTAAGTAAAAACACATCTAAGATAAAGTAAAGACAATCAAACATAGTAAATGCAAGAAAGGTAAAAGAATCAAGACACAAGCATGTTTTTTAACAAGGTTCTTCCTCACGGTGGAGGCTTACATCCTTGGTATTTCATTAATCATGAGTATGGTTACAACGTTAGCTACCTTCATAATTAACTAAAAATGGTCTTGATCTACAGTCTTCAAGTCTTGATCTACTGTCTTCAAGTCTTCTTCCAAGTTCTCACTCACAAGTCACAAACCTAACGATAAGAGTTGTATCTTGTACTAGCTAGGGTTGCTATTGTGAGTTCTAACTTGGTTCTCTATCTCCTAAAGAGCTAGGTATTTATAGGCAAGAAGGTTAGGTAGTACATATTCTAGTGTTACAAGGGCTATGGAAACTAAACTACTTCTATTTATTCCTCGAGATACACAATCCCTTTTGGGAGTCTTTCTTTCTGGACGTCAGTCTTCTGAGACACCTCCCAGAGGTATCTCTGAGCCTTCCTTAGACATTGTATAGCCTCTGGCCTTCGATCTTCTAGTTATGCCATCTCTCAGAATCCCCTTTGTAACGCATCTTCCAGAATATGACTCCTTTTAGCTCTTCTCGTACCGTATCTTCTCTGGGAGTATCCTCTGAGGCCAGTCCCCAATGGGACCTTCCAGAGGATATCCTCAGTCTTGTAGGTTCCAGACTGTTTGACCGCAAGCCAAGTGCAACCCTAAGTTTGACTGGTGCTAAACAGCTGTATTCCTCTATCTGACTTGGCATTTAATGCCTCTGTAGTACCCTCAACCTAACCCGTGCTTTAGTCTGTCGTACTTTACACGTGTCTAATCCTTAAGCGGGGTGCGGTCAGTTACTTTTAGGGATTATCCCATACCTCTCGGTGTATTCACTAACTTACTACCACCCCTAGGATGACGCCACGTGTCCCTCAAATTTCTGGTACCTACAGTTTGCTCCTTTTCTTTTTAACTTCCCACAGGGTAAGTTAGGAAGAAAATCTTTGTCGAGGGGTACCACCACACACGTGCTCCAGCCTAGGCTCCAGGATTTGGACACGTCGCCGAATAACTGACTAACTGGAAGCGCCGGTTGAGTAACCCACCTTTTCAGAGTTTAGATATAAAAAGTACTCCTAGGTCTTTTCAAACCTTTATTTCCTTTTTATTCTCTTTCCTCAGAGATTTTCTCTGTAGAAAATCTTTGCTCCACTGTTCATCGTCTTCTCCGCCTTACCTTTTACTGTGAAAAAGCTTGGTTTTCCGACAACAATGGCGCCAAAAAGGTTAGTCCTATTCACTTGTGATTTTTGGTGCTTTCTTTTGTTCAAAGAAATTCCCAATTCCTTCACTGCTATGAATAGTTGCTCCAAGGGAAAATCTAAGTTTTAGTTTTCCTTTGTTTTGTTGTTTTTGTTTCAGAACTTCTGCTTCCTCTGAGAGGGACGAAGATCCAAACTGTCTGAAGACTCTCCGTAGAAAGTATTATCTGGACTCCAAGTTTCAGATCTCATGGGCTACGCCTCAGAGGAGTGAAGGTGTTATCACTCCAGAGCTCTTGAGGGAGAGCAATCTGAGTAGGACCCGAATCATTGTCTCCAAGGCTCAACTTGATTCTGGCCTCCGTATTCCTCTATGGAGTCCCAAAGATTTCTTTGTGTATCGTGCTTTGGCTTCTGGAGTAGATACTCCCAGAGGTCTGTTCCCGTTGAACAATACAGCTTGCAGGATCCTTTCTGAGTGTGCTTCCAGAGCTCGAGGGAGGATTCTCTTTCAGTCTGAGAAAGCTTCCTTCGACCCTGAGCATGCCAAATTCTACACTGTGGAGAATTTTAGGCGCAACTATCGGGTGACTCAGGCTAGGAGGGACAGTCCTTTTGAGGGGTTTGGAGTGAGTATCCAGAGGAGGAGTGCGGATGAGAGAAAGAATGCTCCTTTGCTTCTGGGGGATGTAGACCCTCCAGGTGGTAGTGAGACTTCTCAACAAGATTTCCTCCGCAAGTCCCATGATCCAATTTGGCATGTTGGTCCTTTGTTGATTGAGGGTCCATTCATTTTTGGGTTTGATATAAGTGGGAATCCCGTTCTGGAGACTCCTAGATCTCTAGAGGATCTCCCTACTTATCTCCCATGGGTGAATGTTTGGCCCAATGCTGGTGGTTCCAGGAAGCGCAAGGGAGGAGATGCTCCAGAGGTAAAAAATATTTGTCTTAGCTTTCTGAGTATGTGTCCCATACTTGCCCCTATTTTTTGACTCTGGGATCTTCTTTTTGCAGCCTTCTAAGCAGATTGGGAAAAAGGTTGCTATCTCCTCTGAGAAGGGAAGAACTGTGTCCTCCAGGCCTCCTTCCGCTGCTCGGAGATTGGTGGTAGACTATGGAGATGATGGCCCCGACTCTGTGGACGTGCCTTTCCATGAAACCTTCCAATCCCAACAGGATAATGATATGGCCGTTGTCCAACCAACCCAACCCTCCAAGGGTAAGTCTTCTCAAGTTGCAGACTTGAGTGCTCGGACTTCCCAGGATGATGCTGTGCTAGTTCAGCATAAGGATGGGTCTTCTAAGAAAGAAAGTACTTTGGTAATTCCCCCTGGCAGTTCTCTGGTTGTTTCTGGGACTGCCTCCACTGTTGTAGCCACTCTTCTCGCTCCAGACTTTCAGAACAAAAGTGTTGAGGAGCAAGCTAAGGCTGTTGCTCCAGAGAACCTTCCCTTGCTGGTAAGTGAGATTCATCCTTTTTCTCTTTCTTAGGTTTTGTTAGATGTTTTCTGATTCTGGGGTCCTTTCAGATCCAGAATGCAGTTGCAGCTTTTTCAGCTAGCTCTGGGGTATCCGTCCGAGCTTTGGACGGTCAACTAAAAGATTCTCAGAAGAAGGTCTCCGAGCTTCAGAGAAGTCTGAACCTTCAGAAAGGTAACTTTTCTTAACATCTTTTAGTTAGTTTTGTATGCTTTTTCTGAGACCTAAAATAGTCCTTTTCCCTTAGTCGAATTCGATCAAGCTAAGGTCCAATGGGAGAGGGATCGTAGTGACTACCAGAATGAACTCTCTCTTAGGGATAGTCGGATCCTTTCCTTGGAGACTGATTTGGGTAAGATGGCGAGTACGCACGAGGATAAGATCCAAAGTATGTTTGCCAATCTCTCAGAGGAGCACTCTAAGACTGTAGAAGGTCTTCATAGACATCTTAGAGAGTCTCAGTCCCAGATTAATACTTTAGAGTCTATTTGACGAGGTCTGAAAGACCAAGTTAGGACTTTTATGCGGTGGCAAGAGGATCATCAACCTATGCTCAATCAGATTGAGGATTATAAGGAAGCCTCTGAGCGTGCGGCTGATGAGTTACAGGCTTCACAAGAGCTTGTTAGAAGGTTGCGTGATGCCATGGCAAAGCATGCTGATGCTTGCCCCATGGATAATCATTCCTTGACTCTTCTAGAAAAGCAGTATAGTGAGCTTGATTCTGCCAGGTTGGACACTGAGCAGACTCTGAGGGCCATCATCTCTGACTCGGAAGGTAGATCAGAATAGGCCTCAGATTTCTTCAATTGTCTTAGTGTTTTTCCTGTTGTCTCATGTTTGCTTTGCTCCTTTTTCAGGAAAAGCTAGAGAGCTTGAGGAGTTAAGGTTGGAGTTTGAAACTCTCAAGGCCGAGAAAGAGACTCTGGAGGCCAGGGTTGTAGGATTTGAAGAGGAGTTGAAAGAGCAGGAGGACCATCTTTGTGAAAAATATTCTAAGGAAGCTTCTGATGTAGCTAAGTCCTTGAATAAGCAATGGAAGACCAAGTATGACGCTCTTCTCCTTTCCATTCAGGCTCAGAAGACTCCTGAGGCCTCTCCTAAATTCATGGCTGCTTTGCAAGAGACTGTGGCTCCTTCCAGAGATTCTGAGGCGACTACTTCCAGAGGTGCTCCAATGTCTGAGACTGAAGAACCTGAGGGTGTACCAACCTCTAAGGTCGAGGAGGATTTGGAGCTCGGAGAGCAGGATGTTGGTGAACAACCAGAAGTTGAGGAGCCAGAGAATGAGTGCCCTCAGAATCAAGATGCTGATACTGAAGAGCGAGGGCCATCTCCCTCCAATCTTGCTGAAGATTGACTATCTTTCTCCTTCCTTTTTCTTGAACTGACTTTGCTTTTGGTAGTTTGTATGTTGGTCGTGCTTGGTTAACAACAGATACTTTTGATTTTTTGTCTGGGCGCTCCCAAGCTTGGGGGGCAAAACACTTTGGACCCTTATTGCTGTGAATGTATGGGTATTTGTTTTGTCACTTTTGTGCCTTTAGAGTTAGACAGTATTTTTGCCTTAGACCGTGTTGTCTTAGGTTGTGTGCTTTTCAGCACTCTATCCCTTAGAGGCTCAACAACTTTGTAAAGTCTTACCAAAAAAGATTTCCTTACATTATGAAGAAGATTCCATGTACGTTGAAAGACTCAGTGGCCACTAAGTTCAGACAAGGACCACACTGTACTACCTTGATCATGATGACGAAACTTTCTCTAAGGTGAATTTTGAGGGTTCATTCATTCTGGGATGTTTCGTGAGGGGAGCCATCCCTCAGCCTGCATCTCCAAAATGGCATCCTAAAGTGCTATTAGGGCATCCGAGTCATATGAGTAAGAGATCTGTCCATAGACTAAGGCAATGGGTAACATTGGGGGAGTGCGCACCTCCCTCGTACCTGAAATACCCTTTCGGGGTCTATGCCCCTGCATGTGCAGAGACGAATGCCTATTCGTTAGATCTGGGCGTGGGTTGTATGGCTAGTACTTCGAAAATTCAAGGTATGAGACATTCTTGTAATTTTCTGAGGTTTTCGAAAATATAAAAGGAAAGAGACTCTTCTATTTTTCTGAGGGTCAAAATATAGAAGGAAAGAGACTCTTCTAAAATTCTGAGAGTTTCGAAAACATAGAAGGAAAGGGACTCTTCTAGAATTCTGAGAGTTTCGAAAATATAGAAGGAAAGAGACTCTCCTATTTTTCTGATGGTCAAGATATAGAAGGAAAGAGACTCCTCTATTCTTCTGAGGGTCAGAATGTAGAAGGAAAGAGACTCTTCTAAAATTCTGAGAACTTCGAAAATATAAAAGGAAAGAGACTCTTTCAATTTTCTGAGAACATAGAGATAATAATAACAAAAGATTTTATTAATATTCCAGAGGTTATACATGATCATATTCAAAAGTACTTAACACTATTTCGTACATAGTATTACAAAGCTCTGAGAGACATTTCCCTGTACGGGCTTTGAGACTTCTTGAAGGATTCTGGTTCCTGTCATGCCTTCTCGAAAGTAGGTTCTATAGTTGTAGTCCCTAGATAACTTTCGATGATAGTTCTCCATCTTCTGGAGTGCTGCTTCTCTCATTTCCCATGGATTGTCTATCCTAGACAGTATCTCATTGGTGGTGAGGTTTTCTTCCCAGGCTTCCGTCTTGGTTGCTGGTATCATGGCCTCAGTAGGTATGATAGCTTCCGTTCCATATGCAAGAAGGAAAGGAGACTCCTCTGAGACTGGGTTTTTAGTTTTTCTGCGCTTCCATAGGACGTTGAATAATTGCTCACACCACCTTTCTTCGTATTCTTCCAGAGCATCCTTAAGCATATTTGCAATGGTTAAGTTTCTGAGCTCTGGTGCTGAATCCTCTTGTTGTGGAATAGGTGTGGCTTTACTTCTCCTTATGTGAAAGGCATTACACAGGTGGTTCATTTTCGGGCCACTGAATTGCTTCTCGTCGTCTGAGACGATGGCTGCTGGTATCCCAAAGCGACAGATGATTTGCTCGAATACAAAATCGTGTATGTCCTTATCTCGGATATTGGCTAGAGCTCTTGCCTCCACCCACTTGGTGAAGTAATCAGTGGCTACTATCAAGTATTTCCTTCCTTCTGTCCCTCGTTCTAGGGGTCCTACTATATCTATACCCCATTTGGCAAATGTCCATGGGCTTAGAATAGAGGTTACTTCAGAGGCTTGAAAATTTCTTTTGTACTTTCGGCAATCTTTGCATTGGGCAGCTATTTCTTTAGCATCCAGATTCATGTAAGGCCAGTAATATCCTGAGGTCTTAGCCTTGGATGCTAAGGATGTTCCTCCAAGGTGATTTCCTGCCCCTTCATGATGGATGGCTTCCAGAATTTCTATTCCTTGCCTTCTGGTGAGGCATCTTAGGAGAGGTCCCAGAAAAGATTGCTTGTACAGCTTCCCGTCTCTGAGACGGTAATTCTTGGCTCGTGATATTATCTTGTGAGTGTATTTTGACTCTGCTGGGAGAGTCTTCTTTTCTAAGTATTGGTGAATAGGTATTCTCCAATCTTCTTCTGGGGGTCCATCGTCAGAGGACTGTTCTTCTCCCATCTCAGTAGTGGCTACTTCCACTTCTGGCTCTGGGGCATCTGGCTCTGTCAGAGGTACTGAGGGTAGTAGGACCCTATCTACTCTGATGCTAGCAATCTTAGGGTCATTCAACATTGATGCAATGTAGGCCAGAGCATCCGCATGTCGATTGTTGTTTCTAGAGATATGCCTGAGCACGAGACCAGGTATCTTGTTGATGTATTCCTGAGCTTTCTTGTGGTAGGCTTGTAGGCATGGGTCCAGAGTTTGATATCTTCCCTTTATCTGCCTTACCACTAGCTGCGAATCACTTGTTAGCCTTACATCTCTGAGCTCCATCTCACAAATCAATCCCAGACCGTGTATGACAGCCTCATACTCTGTTATGTTATTCGTGGTGGGAAACTCGAGTCTCAGACTGTGTACAATTCTTCTTCCAGTAGGAGTTGTGAATACCATTCCAATGCCTGCCCCATCAGCGTTCTTGGACCCATCTACAAAGACTTCCCACCTGGTAGGATTTTCCGCCCTCAGAAGTTCTGGGGGGTCTTCCAGTTCATCCTCAAAACCAGGTATGTCTTTGAGTTCTTCCTCTTCTATTAGAGGAAAGTCTGCTAAGAAGTCAGCAACAGCTTGGGCTTTGATGGCAGTCTGAGGTTGGTACTGTACTCCAAACTGTTTGATCTGAGCTCCCCATTTTGAGGTCCTACCAGCCCTTTCAGAGTTTCTGAGTACTGAATCGATAGGCAGTTTGGTGATCACAGTTATAGGGTGAGCGTGAAAGTATGTTCTCAATCTCTGAGAAGCAAATACCAACGCCAGAATTACCTGCTCAATCTTAGAGTAATTCTTTTCGGCAGGCCCCAGAGTTCTACTGATGAAGTAGATAGGCCTTTCCTCACCTTCTACTATGCGTAAGAGTACTGCACTGATAGAGTAGGAGGTGGCTGCTAGATAAACATATAATGTTTCATCCGGTTCAGGCTTTTGTAGTATAGGCATTGTTGCCAAATACTTTTTGACGTTATAGAACGCCTCCTCACATTCCTTGCTCCAGACCATCCTCTGGCCTTTCCTCAGAATGTTGAAAAAAATGCTTGAGTTTGTCGGAGGATCTTAAAATGAATCTTCCCAATGCAACCAATCTTCCATTCAGCCTCTGGACGTCCTTCCGAGTTACTGGTGAGGGCATTTCTGTGATAGCTCTGACTTTCTCAGGGTCTACCTGTATACCATCCTTCGTGACCATGTAACCTAGGAACTTCCCAGAGGTGACCCCAAATGCACATTTGAGCGGGTTGATTTTCATGCGAAATTTCCTCATTTGAGCGAAAATCTCTTCCAGATCTCTGACGTGATGTCTGGACTGTTTGCTTTTGACAAGCATGTCGTCCACATATACCTCCAGAGTTTTGTGAATCCAAGGTAAGAACATTTTGGACATTAATCTCTGATAGGTTGCCCCTGCATTTTTGAGTCCGAATGGCATCTTTGTGTAACAGTACAGCCCATTGGGAGTGAAAAATGCAGTATGCTCCTCATCTTCTGGTGCCAGAGGGATTTGGTTATAGCCAGAATAACCATCCATGAATGATAACAGCTCATTCCCAGAGGTAGCATCAACTAGTTGATCTATGCTCGGGAGTGGGAAGCTGTCCTTGGGGCATGCCTTATTTAGATCACTAAAGTCGATGCATATTCGTACCCCAGCGTTGTTTTTCTTCGGGACAAGTACCATGTTGGAGATCCACAGTGGGTACTGCACCTCCCGAATGATTCCAGCCTTTTCCATCTTCTGAAGCTCCTTCTGGACTGCTTCCTGATATACTGGGGCTATCTTTCGAATTTTCTGTCTCACAGGTTTGACACCTGGATGGATTCGGAGATGATGATGGCTTATGTCTGTTGGGATTCTCAGATGTTTGAGGCACAATTCGGGATCGATTCCCGGCATGTCTTCCATCTTCCATGTAAACACGTCGACATATCTCATCAAAATCCCTATGAGTTCTTTTTCAAGGTCAGGATCTAGGAGCGTCCCAATTTTAACCATTTTTGGTGTGTCTGGGCCTCCTATATTCACTTCCTTTGTCGGCTCAGACGTGTAGAATACAGGCTTCTGGGGGCCTAATTCAGTCTGAGCCTTTGATTGCTATAACTTTCCAGAGGCATCAGCCATCTGGGTATCCTCAGAGACCTGGTGGACAGTCTTTTCTTTGAGTTTCTGGACCATTGATTCTAGGCAAGCTAGTCTAATGGCCTCTTCCTCTTCTCTGTCCCCTCGTCCCTTGTTTTTGTTGATTGCTTGACGCATTATCCTTGCAGAGGTAGAACATTCGATGAATTCATCAATTTCCTTCTGGCATTCCTGCTCCAGAATCCTCTTCTTGGTATTTCTGGGAGTGTTAACCTTTTCCACACAGTTTCTCACGTCTAGTTCTGAGCAGTATCTAGCTTCTCTGGGGTCTCCCATGAAATCAGCTATTCCCTCTGGGGTGGGGAATCGTAGCCGTTGATGGTACGTGGAAGCAACTCCCTTAATACCATGAATCCACCATCTGCCCATGATGGCAGAGTAGGGTGAAACAACGTCAACTACACAGAAAGTCGTAGAGGTGATGATTTTTCCCGCGTGTACTTCTAGAGTTATTTCTCCTTTGGGCTTTGTGGAAGATCCATTGAATCCATATACCATGTAGGTTGAAGGGATTAGGCATTCATCCTTTAGACCCATCTTCACGAATGTGCTGTAGAACAAGATTTCCACGGAGCTTCCTCCATCCACCAGAATCTTTGGGATGCCCCACTGCCCAATCATCATGGTAACTACCAGAGGATCGTTGTGAGTCTTCCCATTCTGGGGCACCTCAGAAGCTGAGAATGAAATTGGTCTTTTCATCCATTCCTCCATGGGTAGTTCTAGAGCCATGCTGAATATTTCTTCCCCATTTGCATTTCTCTTATGGATTCTCTCCAGAGAGTGTTGCCCCAGAGATGATTCTGAGGGCGATTCTACAGAATGGGTAATAGTGTTGCAGTTGAGATGTTGTGCCTCTCTGGGCATCTCAACTCTGAATATCTTCTCTACTGCCATCTGGGCGTTCCCAGAATCTTTGGCAATATACTTCTTGAGTTCTCCACTACTTACTAACTTCTCCAGCTCTCTCCTTAAGTGCCTGCACTTGTCGAGAGAGTGGCCGTTCCATCCATGCACTTCACAGTAATCCTTACTGTTCTTGCAATAGTCAGGTTGGATGCCCTTTCCAATAGGATCCTCAAAGGGAAGCTTGCCCTTGATTTCCTTGTAAATGGTGGACCTTGGAACGTTGAATCTAGTGTAAGTGGCGTCGTCAAAATTCCGCTTTTTGTTGTCCTTAGCTGATCTTTTGCCTCTGAATTCTCTTGACTTGTTTATCTTGATCTAAGAAGTGGGGACCGCAGCAGGAGGTTGGGAATGAGTGACCTGGGGCTGTGGTTCTACCACGTTTGCTCCTCTACTCATGTTCCCAGATAGCAGCTTGTCGTAAGTGCCATCCTGCGTCTCTTCTAGCGCTATGAACTCCTCCTGGATTCTTCTGAGGTCTCCCAGATTATCTGGAGTCTCGTTCCATAGCTTGACGAAGAGAGGGTCAGTCTTATTTAGAGAATTCTTGAAACCAAGGATAGCATAGGCTGCTGGGACCTTCCCTATCTCAGCGCATAGTTTCCTCCACCGGTCAACTAGGCTTCTGAGGGATTCTCCCCTTCCTCTTTTGAGGACAAATAGTCGCTCAATCCCGGGTTTGACCTTGCTGTTATGCATGTAATTCTCTAGAAAGACTTCTTGAAGATGTTCGTACGACTTGATCTTTCCCTTTTCTAAGGAGTTGAACCAAGTTAACGCTTCCTCTTTGAGGGTCCCTGGAAAGAATTTACACATAACCCCTTGTCGATCTTGCCATGGCATTAGAGCCATTTCATAATCCTTTATGTGTTGGATAGCATCACCCGTGCCATCAAACTTGTTCTGGAAGTTCAATGTACACCGTTTGGGTATAGGGAGAGCATTGATTTCTGAGGTGAAGGGTGAGCGCTTAGCATCTTCCATTACCTCTGCCAATCGTTTGCCCTCCTTTCTGATAAGTTCTGGTTTGTCCTCAATACTTGCTGCTATGGCTTTCCTGAGATTAACCTCTTCTTCCAGCTCCCGAATTTTCTTTTCTCGGGCCGCCAGGATGTCTGTTAGAGATGGCTCAGCATAGCCTTCCTCAGAATCATCGTCTGAGGTGTCGTCCGAAATCACTTCAGTGACTGGATCATCTCTGGGTCTCTTATACTTTAAGTTCCTCCTATCTTCTTCCTCCTCGTCTGAGGAATTAGATGAGTCACTGTCAGTAATCACGACCTTTTCTTGTCTTAGCTTCTTGTTAGCCTCAGAGAGCTTACGGATCTTCCTCTTCAGAGCTCTGACCTTGTTTCTTCTTGCTCTCTGAGTGTCCTCTGGGGTGGATTCTGGGTCTCTGACCACAGATTTACCCCTCTCGGCACGAGTTGGCCTCACCCTCTGGGTGACTTTGTCAACTCCAGAATGACCATTTGCTCTGGAGGTCTTCTTAGCTCCTCTGGAGGACTCACCCTTCCCAGAGGTACCTTCATGTTGTCTCTCTGAGACTATTGTAACCTTTCTGGAAGGTCCACCTTTCTCAGAGGTATCTTCTCGACCTTTCTCTGGGACCTTCCCTCTGGGAAGTCCGTTGAGAGCGTCGATGATTCGATTGTCTCCCTCCAGAGAGGCCTCAGTAGAACTGTTTGAGTCTGTCGTGTGCAGATCCAAGTCCTCTTCTTCTCTCTGAGAGTCAACTCCCGCCCTCATAATCGTTGCTTCTGAGGCAAGATCTTTCTGAGGGGGCTTCTTGTGATAAACCTCTGTCAAAGGTTTGGTCTTCACAGGTATGCCACTAGCAGTACCCTTCTTCGTTTGTGCCCCAGGTCCCTTTCCTACAGTGTTGGTGGCTCTCCCCAGAACCCCATTGCTGGTATTCTGAGGCACCCTTGCTGGAAAACCTGGTGGTGCATTTTCTCCAGAGGCGACAGTATCCTCTGGGACTTCACGGTCCGTCTCCTGCAATCCACTTCTGGTTGTCCTCCTCGGAGGGTCCCTTCCAGAGTCTGTGGCACTAGCAGTCTTCATATTCTCCTGAAAAGCAAAATCAAGATACAACCTTCTTGTCAGAGAGTAACTCCACAAGTGCTAGTTGTAATCTGACAGTTTCAGAGATCCAAGAAATCCGTACACCTTTTCAAAACATTTTGAAAAACTATTACAGAAAGAGACAGAAAAATGATTGGATAAGTTAAAACTGGGTAGTTGGGCTGTCAGGTTTTGTTTGAGAGTGATGTTGGTGACATCAGTAGTCTGCGAAAACAAAAAAGACAGTACAAGCAGTACCTTTTCAGAAAAACCCTCTACCCTCCATTAATGGCGTTTTTTGAAGAAAAAACCAGATCCAAAATGGATTTCAGTTTCAAATACGTCTACTGTTGGCAGAAATCAACAGCAAGAATTTTGTTTATGCTTTGAAAACAAGATCTGAGTTCAAAGGTCTAACCTTTGTGAAGATAAAGGCTAGTTTTTTGCAAAAAATCAAGTTTTTGTAAAGAAAACAAAGGATTTTTCGCAAACAGCAGGTAAAGAAGGAACTTTTAACACTTAAAAGCATAAAAGGTCTCACCTTTACTAAGAATACTAAGCTTTCCCTGTGAGATCTATGAGATCCAGGAGCTTTTCTTCCTCACAGTAAAGGTTTGGTTAAGAGACAGATAAGAAAAAGCTTTGAAAAACACACCAGGAAGGATAAATCCTTTACCTAGTCCCTGTTTCTAGCGCCAAAATGTGAGTCTAGAAATTTCTGAGATCACACCCAATGGTCCTAGATGAAGAACTACTCAAGAACACTTAAGTAAAAACACATCTAAGATAAAGTAAAGACAATCAAACATAGTAAATGCAAGAAAGGTAAAAGAATCAAGACACAAGCATGTTTTTTAACAAGGTTCTTCCTCACGGTGGAGGCTTACATCCTTGGTATTTCATTAATCATGAGTATGGTTACAACGTTAGCTACCTTCATAATTAACTAAAAATGGTCTTGATCTACAGTCTTCAAGTCTTGATCTACTGTCTTCAAGTCTTCTTCCAAGTTCCCACTCACAAGTCACAAACCTAACGATAAGAGTTGTATCTTGTACTAGCTAGGGTTGCTATTGTGAGTTCTAACTTGGTTTTCTATATCCTAAAGAGCTAGGTATTTATAGGCAAGAAGGTTAGGTAGTACATATTCTAGTGTTACAAGGGCTATGGAAACTAAACTACTTCTATTTATTCCTCGAGATACACAATCCCTTTTGGGAGTCTTTCTTTCTGGACGTCAGTCTTCTGAGACACCTCCCAGAGGTATCTCTGAGCCTTCCTTAGACATCGTATAGCCTCTGGCCTTCGATCTTCTAGTTATGCCATCTCTCAGAATCCCCTTTGTAACGCATCTTCCAGAATATGACTCCTTTTAGCTCTTCTCGTACCGTATCTTCTCTGGGAGTATCCTCTGAGGCCAGTCCCCAATGGGACCTTCCAGAGGATATCCTCAGTCTTGTAGGTTCCAGACTGTTTGACCGCAAGCCAAGTGCAACCCTAAGTTTGACTGGTGCTAAACAGCTGTATTCCTCTATCTGACTTGGCATTTAATGCCTCTGTAGACTGTAGTACCCTCAATCTAACCCGTGCTTTAGTCTGTCGCACTTTACACGTGTCTAATCCTTAAGCGGGGTGCGGTCAGTTACTTTTAGGGATTATCCCATACCTCTCGGTGTATTCACTAACTTACTACCACCCCTAGGATGACGCCACGTGTCCCTCAGATTTCTGGTACCTACACTACTTGTGTTTTTTCTTGGTTATATTTGTTTGTCAGTCAGAGTTGATCAAGAGAGCTTAAAGTAGGATTTATATAGAATGGCTTTAGATCGATAAAATGCTACAATTTCGTAAAATAAAGTTTCATACGTGATTAAATAGAAAATCAGAATAACATCATGTCTACGAGACTCTTCAGCTGTTCCCTATTACACGTCGAGTGCTTACATATTATTCAACGAAATATCAATTCTTAGTGCATGAAAGCAAATGCTGCTTATGACGGAACTTATTTACTGGCCCAAGTCGGGACCATACATCTTTATGAGTACAAGCAACTTATTCTTGTATAGAGTATACTCTTGTGGAGATATGCAACATCCGTACGCATGTAGAAATATCTGCATGCCAATGAGAGTAGCCGGAAAATGCTTATAATTTGCTTACTCGGTTGAAGTTACCTGCTTCAAATAATTCAAATCATGTCAGGGTAACAGTAACACAGAAGCCGGACGCCAGACATCAAGATATCATTCTAATCCTACTACACGTACAGATTAACTAACAGGAAAAAATGTGCACCTATAACAGCAGGTAACCACTGTCAATGCTCCGCTTGAGATCCCAACGAGGGTCATTGTCAGTCTTGAGTGACCAGTATGCCCATCCAAAAGAAGCTGAACCATAAACATCCAACTGTGCTCTACCGAATTTTTGATAATCCTCCTGAGACCCGCCTTTAAATTCCCATTCATTCACCCACTCCCCTGTACCAAGATTTATAAATGATCACTTCCAGTTTGAAAAGATTCTACGAGCATTCTACTTATCTAAATTTAACAAGCAAGAACTGCCAACAACGACAAATGCGAATAAATTAAAATGGGAGCAAGCTTTACCAATAAACACCAGTGGTCCATTAGCATCGTTTAGTGATTCGATTTTAGGCTTCCTTTCCCGGTATATAAAATCGATGTTGTCCTGTGGGCTCATATTCTTAAACCCCTGATCGAAAAAGAGATTGTAGTAATGAGAATCAATCACAACGTTTGATAAACCCATGTTGGCAATGGCACGATAAAGTCCCTCTGGATTTTCGCCAATCCTCTGACACATTAGTACATATGCCGTGGATGAGTATTTCCTCACAATGTCATATCCATCTTTGTAGTACTTCTTTAAGATATCAAGATCAACTTTAGGAGTTGGTTCGTTCAAAAGTTCAATCCCCAATAGAGCAGGATCACTTCCATACCTGCAAAAGTTAGAGGACACTTATATAAAAACACGATAAAATTGTGCAAGAACTCTACAAGCAGTTGTCAATATACTACTCCCTCCTACAAAAGGCTAAAATGAGAAAGGAACTAGCTCAATTAATCTGGGATAAGAGTAGTTATATTCAGAGATAACCATATTTTACTTTTTCGCAAGGAATTCTATAGCGTCAAGGCTTTGCTGAATATTGGATGGTTCCATCCAGTCAATAGAACCATCTCGGGTAGAACTGTGATCCAATCCATTTTGGGAACCAGGAGCTGCGTGTAGGTCGATTATGCATTTTATGCCGAAATCCCTGCACAACAAGTTTTAAAAATACATACCATGCATCAAACAATATTTGCTAAGTAAATGTTTCAAAAAAAACTAGGGATCGGAATGACAACAAAATTGAGAAAGAGAGACCCACTGTGCCCATCTGAATGCGTTGTCTAGAGCTGCCAAACTTCCCCCAACATAAGGTGCCGGTGGATTGGGATCTTTGGCAATCCACCAACCAACAGGAATCCTGACGGTGTTTATACCGTGTTGGTTTAGATACTGAAAGTCCTCTCGTGTAACATAGCTGTTCCTATGTTGCTGCAGTTCAAATAATTTTTTTAAAGATCATTCATAATTATTACCATGTTCCCTTTTCATCCAGAGAGGTTTCACCGAACTCGAATATATCAATGATATTCAAGTCATAACTTTTCACATACTAGCAAATAATACAAGCAGGATATAGAAAATTACAGTGAGCACTTCTTTTGCCTTGTCAGGTCCATGCCCATTGGAGAGCTGGTACTCTCCTTTACCAACGTCACCATGAAAAGTCATTACAAATACAGCTGCATTACCATCATCAAATCCTGGAGTCCCTACATAGTCTGCTGTGAGCGCATTTGAAGACGCCTAAAAAAAAAGTCATAAAATTCAGAAATGAATTACGACAAACCAAACGCAAGTAAGTGGTTTAAATGCCCGAAAGTATCATATATACCTGCAGATATGTACCGCTAGAATGTTTGATACGAACTTTATCATTGCTCCCTCTTTCAATAGTAAATGTTTCGGCGAAAGACGGTGATTCTGATGTTGCAGTGACAGAGGCTCCTCTTCCAGTACATGTTAGAAACTGTCCCTTTAGAGCACGCAATTGATAATCCGATTGAGATACCCTCCATAACTGCAAAAAATGAGCGGCTGCATGATCTCATACATCTCGAACATATACCATAAGTTACTAAGGGATACACCAACAGGTTCAGCGGAAATTTTGTTTAAATTTCTGCGACTGTCTTACCCTGAAGGTTTCCCACGTATCGCCTGTATCTTGGTCAACAGTGACACCTGAACCTCCTCCATCCTTTGCACTTACAAACTTATTCAATCTTAGAGATCTGAAACGAACTTTTACTCCATCCTGCATTATAAACTTTGATAAATACACAACTAACGAAGTTACAAGAACTTGAGCAAAAGATACTTACAAGCATATCTCCTTCGGGAATGCCATCGAATAGTGAAGGTTTCATCCATCCTTCAACAACCAACCAATTACCCAAGTTCACACCTCTTACTTTCCCACCCTTCACTCCATCCACGTCAGACAGAGCTGAAACCAAAGAACAGACCTATCAATATACCCATTTCTTGAAAGGAAAAGAAGAAAAAGAGTACGTAGCGACTAATGAGTTCTAATTAGGATTACCAGAATGTGCCCACGAAAGGAAAAGAAATGAAAGTAAAAGACTTTTGCAAGAAACAGATTCCATGAGAAAACACAAGATGCATGCTAAATGAAGAAGCTAACGAAGGACTTATATAACAGTCAGAAGTAGTGCAACTGTCTACTTAGCAATCCAATAAGGCCTTCGCGGGCGAATATTGACTCTTTCAATATCTGTTTAATTCGTAGGGTCAGTCCCTGACCTCTCAGAATAAATGAATATCCTGCTTGATCCGTCAAGTGAAAAGACTCTCGACTTGTGTGACTCATAGTTGGTTTTTAGTTATGGTAGGTCTTCTTTCTGAATAAAACAATGGGCAGTCCGTTTTCAAGCTGGACCAGAAATGGCGTATGGTTGAGGGCAAGGTAGATGAGTATGTTTACGGCCATGGAATGTGTTTAACTACCGTGAGTATGTTTAACTCTCAGGTACATATAATGCATTTAGCACTTACGAAATGTGTTTAAAGCACAACCTTTCACAAAATGGTTGTAACTAAGTTAAACTTAATTTTTATTCAAATTTCCAAG
>JAJJMA010313519.1:0-12096 GCA_023529015.1 Papaver nudicaule
GCTTGCCATCTCTTTTGCCTATAGATCAGTTGCCTTCAAAATGTCATCATCTTAAATTCCATTATAGGTACTTGCTGTCTTAGCCTTCAAAATGTCATCATCTTAAATTCCATTATAGTATATGGTACTTGCTGTTTTAGCTCAAATGGTAGAGCACATGGTTTTCAACCATGTAGTTGTGGGTTCGACTCCCACAGATGGCACGACTATTTAAGTAGGCAAATACCTTACATGCTTCTGGCAGCAGTATTAGCTTTGCAATACGTAGTGCAACACAGGAGTTCATTTAGATGGCGTTATTGGGTGAGAGAGTAGTTAGGAAGATAAGAAAAAAGTGGGTTATCTGGATTATGTTACAATACTTGGATTAATGGATACTTCAGTTTTCCCTCGCTACTCCGGAGAATGGTCTTTTCCATTAGGTAACGATTGAAAGCTCACTCAGATTTATGAATTGATTTGTTGTGCCTTAAAGCTTTTCTTTGTTCCCGGAGTTGATTCGTCTTTTTTGTGGACACCGACACACCATATTGTGTGTTGCTGTTGCTGATATTGGGACTATGTCTATCATCTGCTTTTCAGGGAATTTGTTGTTACTATATCTCAAACTGTAGATATCTTTGTTTGAAGTTATGGCGGCTCGCGTACTGTTTTAGTTTAGTGGATCATAGAATTGATATGCAGATTCCATATTTAGTTATAGAGATCTGGGTGGAGGGAGTCATAATACAGAACAAGTGAGAGAGCAGCACACGTAAGGCACTGACATCGTGTTGGACGACCTAGAATACAAACGACGTGTAATGGAGGAGAGACGGAGACAGACTCGGGTGAGCATTATCCCATCAATGTTGAGTCTGTTTCAAGGGTTGACGGTTGTGTCAGTATGTTTATCGATATGCTTATCTGAAATTATCCCTTCGTTTGGCAGCTTATCAGTGAACACCTTTGCACGCAATACATACTCGGGGATAAAGGTATGGATTAATAGCTTTGTTTAGGTGAATGTATGTCTCTTTCTGGGTGGCATAATACCATATTATTTTCGTTTTGTAAGCTAAGAAGAGGAAGGCTTATAGAAACGGCAAAAAGGCCAAGCAAGCAGCCATAAAGGAATCATCATAAACCGTCAAAAAGAACTAGACATGTATCCACGGTACAAATCTATTTAAACCACGTAGATTCGCATGTAGAATGACATATACATCAGTTGGTTTGATTAGTTATGAATTGTTTGCTTGAGAATTTCCAGACACAATCTTTAGCTAAAAAAACACGGCGGGATAAGGTTAAGGAACCAAAGAAAAACGAACAGAGATTAGCCACTGCCAGCGGTTCTGTTATGTCGTTCCCATTTTAGTCAAGTAGGCATGTGTGCGTGTGCAACCAGAAACAAGGGTGAGTTTCTAACAATAAAACATGACATAAACATTGTTTATCTGTCCAGTTGCTAATTGTTTTATGCCTCCTTGACTGCGGAAGAACGGTATAATATACTGGGGAAACGTGGGCAAATCAAAGTACAAACAATGCCGCACCACCAAGGTGGTGTTTCTATCAATGAACCGACGCAGACACCGCGAAAGATGGTGAGACTGTTTGTCCTCGACAACGGTCTCGGCCGACTAATTTGACTCGATCCTCTCAACAACGGCTTATAAAATTATCAAAAAGGTTCAGCAACGGCTTACATCGGAGACCCAACCAACTAAACACTTTGATCCACGGGCAGGACAACGGTCGTGGCCAGCTAATTTGACTCGACCAACTTAACACCAGCTTATAAAAATTAACAAAAAGGTTGAGCAACGGCGGCACCGATCCAACCAACTCAAAACTTTGATCCACGGCCAGGACTATAGGTCCCGCTAATTTAACTCGACTAACTCAACACAGGAGGCGTAGCCCCCTACTTATAAAAAGAAAAGTGATTGATCGAGTTTACTTAAACGCTGAGTGATCAACTTTGCTTAAAGAAAATCTATTGCCTCAACTTTTAGGATGTTGGTTCTGACAACCTCCAAAAAATAGGCAAAAGGTTGAGCAACTCAACACCGACTTATAAAAGTTAACTAAAAGAGTGGGCAACTGCCTACGTTATCGGCCAACTCAACACCGGCTACAAATTAACAAAAAGGTTGTGCAACGGTCTACGGCTTCGACCCCACCAACCAAAACTTTGAGCAACGGCCGGTACAACGGTCCCAACCGGTTAATTTGACTTGATTAACTCAACACCGACTTATATTAATTAACAAAAAGTTTGAGCCTGACTATTTTGACACGACCAAATCAACACTTTGATCCACGATCGGGGGCGTCTGCCTTGGATAATCTGTTGGCTCAACTTATGGATTGTAGGCTTCGAAAACCTTCCGAAAATCGCCAAAAAGGTGAGCAACGGTCTACGGTGCCGACCCCACACAAGGGTCCCGGCCGGTTAATTTGACTTGACCAACTCAACACCGGCTTATATTAATTAACAAAAAGTTTGAGCATGACTAATTTGACGACCAAGTCAACGCTTTGATCCACGACTTGGGGCGTAGACCTCGGATAATCTGTTGGCTCATTATGGGTTGTAGGCTTTGAAAACCTTCTGAAAATCGGTGAAAGGTTGAGCGCCGGCCACCGGCCGGCGTGATACCTAGTCTCTTTATTAACGAGGTGTGGTATTTAACAGTGGGGCTATCCGAGCCCTCCGTCGAGCGTGCGTGCGATACTGACCACGCGATCGGAAAGAGTCATTCGTGGAGATGGGACGATTTCCGCCGTCCGGGGTATAGATGGTGCAATCCTGGCCGTCCCAGGAGCGTGCGGCCCCTCCTGGACGTCCATCTACAAAACCTCAAAACACGGGATAGATCTGGAGCCGTCAGATCTGTTTCTGTGGAAATAATATCTCCTCAAAAACTCCGTCACGTTAATAAACAAACAATTTTTTTTTTCTGTTTCTTCGATCTCTTCTTCGGGGAAAAAAAAATAGAGCAGATCAGCGAAGCTCTCAGAATCAATAGTCGAATCAAGCTGCAGGTTTTGTTTTTGATAGTTTATCCGAAAGCTTAAATATGATGATGAATTTTCCGATGATGTGGAGGAGTTTTGTCCGTCTGTATTTGGATTTTGATATTTAATACACTGGTTGTGTTGGTCGTTGCAGATTAGTTTGTTTGATTGACTGATTGGTTGATCTTCCCAAACAGGTAACCTTAATTCGATTATAATCCAGGTAACCCTAATTCATAAATTAGAGAGAAACTCAAATTTCTGGGATTAATTTTATTGGGTGAGCAGATTGATGCCAGAGAAGTAATTTTATTGGGTGAGCTGCTGTTGCTGCCATGTTTATGTGACCTGTTTGTGATGGTTTAGCAGATGATATTTCGTGTTTAAGACAGGCAGTGAAACTAAAATAGTTGTAAGAAAAATGGGTTGTGGGTGGATACAATTGTACCTGGATTTTGGTGGAGTTTTCATACAGAGAAAAGATGGGGTAAAGGCAACAGAGAATTACATTTTTTGTAGCTGTATTTGGGGCTATCTTTGTTTTGTGAGGAGCTATCCAACTTAAGGTATTGCACTGGAATAAGCTCAGTCTGTGTCTGTATGTAGGGTTAGAATAATCACTGATTTACAGGATTAGTACAAGCAATATGTTCTTACAATTCTTGACTGGGTTGTATTGCAGGCAAAATCCTTGGTGCAAGAAGCAAAGATGGGAGGAGGAGTGAAAGCAACGACGCGAGAGAGAGAGAGAGTCTGGGGCAATATCGTTTGAATACTATCGTTTGAATACTATCGTTGTTTTGAGCAATATCCCAACGGTATGATTTTGGTATGGTTTTGAGATTACGTCTACTGTTTGAATACTATAATTGTACTTAATGTTATGTTGGTGTTTGGTATTAATCTCCACGAGCTTTGTGCTGTGTTCTTTTTAGGTATTATTATATTCTTTTTTGTTTATGCTACGATAAAATTTTAACTAACATTCGCGTTTCGTCTGCAGACTGCATTCGTCTGCAGACTGCAGAATCAATGGAGTCATGTTCAGATGTCCAGGAGGAGCTTACGGATGAAGAAGCATTACTTATCACAGGTACAACAACCATTAACGGTACTTTTTGGAAGTTACGCAAGTAATTATTGTTAACATGATCAGTTAACTAACGAATAATTTCGGTGTGCTCACACAATGATCCAGGAACGGACAAAATCTCTATGCTTATGCCTGTTACAACACCTAAAAGAAATGTGTCAAGAAGAGTAAGGAAAAAAATTTCAGTAGTACAAGCTAATTGTAGACACGTTCTGAGAGTTATTACCCATGCTTATGTGTTTTTTTTCTTTGCAGGGTCTGTAGTTTTGGATGATGAGGAAATTGAGATCATGGATACAGCCCATTGTCTGGGGGCAGGAGAGCCAAATAATACGAAAAGGCAATGCATCTAATAATGGTATATTTCAGAGATTATGGAACATAATAATATTTGATGATATCTAAAAAGAACACAGCACAAAGCTGACATCCTACCTATGTTTGTAACTGCCTATGTTTTTCTTTGAATAGAGAAGGATTATAGAGAGGTTAACTTTAGTTTATCATCTATATTTTGCTTTACAATTGATAATTAGAACTAATGTATGCTTTGTACCTCAGGTGGTGGTATGTTTTTCAGACATATGCAAACAAAATATAGTTCCTCAAACAATTAAACCATGAGCTATGCGTATGATGTTTGCACTGTACTTAATACTCCGTTTTTTTTGTTGCAATGTTAACACTGTGCAAAAATAAAATAAAAATGCAGTCAATTTGAATGGGACGTTTTCTGGATCAATGGAGGGATGTGCGGAAACGGATGCTACCGTACAGAAACAAGCTAACGGTATGATTTTGGGATGGTTTTGAAATTTTATCTAATGTTTTAATACTATCACTGTACGTGATGTTTTGTTGGTGTGGAATATTAATCTCACGAGCTTTGGTGTTGAATGTTTAACATGTGTTGTAGCCTATGTATTAATCTCTACGATCTTTGGTGTGATGTAGCCTATTTATGTACATGTCCTCTAATGTGTTTGACCGTTGTTGGTGTATAGGCAGGGTGGGAGGGCGTAACATCCCAGGGCTGTCTGGAAATAGCGGTAATTCTCAAACATTTATAAAAATAATGGCTTGGTTACTCCTGAAGCTAATAACTAAGCCTATGTATAGGATCTTTGCGCAAGTACTTAAGTGTTTGATATGAGTATTTAATTTTGTGTGGTATTTTGCAGGGACAGTTGAAGGTCGTGTGTGTATTCAAGGAGAGACGATGGGTGCAACAACAGATGCTGTTACAACTGGACCAACTGCTACAAGTAAGTTCTTTCGTCTGCATATTTAGTTTGAAACATCCGAAATTTGGGTCTTCAGAGGTTGTTCAAACTTCAGGTGGTATGATAAGTAAAAACGCTGAATATGGAATTATATATCTTGCTTGATATTTTGACACAACAGAGTTCTGGCACCAATTTATGAGCATGTGTTTCTAACGCGTCTCATTTCTTACAACGTGCATCGAAAAGGAATGCTGGAGAGAATCAAAACAACCTTTTGAAGGATCCAAGGGTGGTATCTCAGCCAAACCCCATGTTGGTTTGGGTCGTTAGAACCTGTAATGCACAAAACCCTACAGCAGGACAAGTATACATCAAGGATATGGTGTTGATGGATTCATCGGTGAGTTACTACAGAAATCTACGTATGTGAAAAATGTGTTAGACAACTACATATGCTTAACGTTGAATTATTGAATTCAGGGTGATCAGATTACAATAATCCTTATGCAGCTCTTTCATTCCAGCCTGGACAACTCAGTCTTAGCAAGGCTAGCTAAGAACCATGTATACATAATCTGAGAATACATGAAAGAACATTGTTCTCAGTTTATGATAGCAGTGTAGTGTCCTGGAAAACATTCCATGTATATGGTTAACTGGAAAGGGAAGAATAGTTTAAAAAATCCATGAAGCAGAAGTAGAAGCATGGGAGTTAATTGTGAACCTTGAGAAAAAGAGACTGGAGAAAGAACGTTTGGAGAAAGAGAGACAAGAAAAAAAAACGAATGATCTCCAGGTATCCAGCATTTTTTACGCCATACAAATGTAGTTGTAGTGTGTTTGGCCAGATGTATGCAATTGATTTTAAGCAAAATTTGAGCATGCATGTAGACCTGTTGAACCTAATCAATTCCTAATCCAGAGAACAAAGATGAGATTTAAGACTACTGTATGGGTGTTATTGTTTACTTAGCTTCACCTCATTCACAGGTCAGAATGCAGACATCTTAGACAGAGCGTCGTTGTAGAGAATCGGAGCAAAAAAAAGCAAACCAAGACAAAAATCATTGGTATGACTCTGATTCATACCCTAATTTCTATGGCATTCGAATTCTGGGTAACCTAATTTCTGTAATCCATACCCTTTGCACATAGTGTATATTTATTTTTTTCTTTATGATCTTTATGAATTTGTTATCCAATGTTTATCTGGGTTAATAAATGTTTAAAGAACCCTTTGCACAGGACCCTTTGACGAACTCACAAAAGATAACTATGATTTTACTGTTAATGGGTCGTCGATACGTCTAGAAGATGGTGGAGAAATTGGCTTTGTCTTCTTGAACACCAAGGTAACATATTTGAACCAAAACTTAAGGTAACATGTTTGGTTAGGATATCCGTATAGTAGTTGAGTTATATATAGTGTTGATATCCGTGTAGTAGTTGAGTTATAGATAGTGTTGATATTTTACAGGCTAGAAAACAGATATAATGGGTGTGGTGATGACTAATTAACACTTTATGTAGCCGACCTGACCAACTCAACACTTTTATCAAAACTATCGTCGTAGGCCCCGGCATATTTGACCAACTTAGCAACGAGGCTCAACTTTTGGGTTGTACGCTCGGACAACCTTTCAAAATTTACCGAACGGTTGAGCGCCGGCGTCAGGCCGGCGTGATATATTAAGGAGATGTGGTCCCTAAGAATCGAGACATACCGACCCTCCAAATTGAAACGGAAGCTTGGGCGTCCGATCGCGAAAGTAAACTTCATAGTAATTCGTGGCCGTCCGATTTCAAAAAAGTCAATAACGGAGTAATTTCTGGCCGTCCATCAGTTTCGGATGGACGCGCGAGATTGATTCCCAATGTTATCATCTCAGAGTCATTTGTAGCCGTCTGATGGCAAATTATGTCTTCAAAATTCCGTAAATATATCTATCTATTGTGCCCGAATGGTCTTTTCACCCCCTTTTTGGGGGTTGTCTTGGTCTTTTTGCTTGAGATTAGATTTTGAGACGAATAATACCCAATTTTTATCGCTCTCTAGCTCTTTTGTTCCTGCGACCTCTTTTCTTATCATCTCTAGGTTCCAATAGTGTTTCGTCTGGGATCAAATTTATTGGTTGTTGTTCTTTGATTTCATTACAGGTTTATTACAAGACGATGGAGAGGATTAGAAGAAGATGAGGTAACAATAGAAACCCTAGACATCAATAGTTAAATCAAGCTAGGGTTTCTGTTTGTAAATCTTGCCGTGATTTGTTCATCTTCATCTCCCAAAAAAAATCTTCACAGCAACCCTAATTTCTCTATTTGATTTTTCCGATTAAATCGGCAACCTTAATTAAGCTACACTTTGAGTTATTAATCTGTTGGATGAACAGTGAAGAAGGTAAGCTTATATTGACGTTTTCTGATCTTGCCTTAACAACCAAATTCAAATTGAAGCAACATCGATCTTCCAAAAGTTTAAGTACGTTAAACCCATAGTTTTTTTTTATCTTCGTTATGTTAATTTGATGCATGGGGAAGAAATTGAATTTAGGGTTCTTCAAAATTGGGGGTTTTCTTGATTTTGGTGTTGTGGTGATGATTAGAAAAGTGGGTTTGCTTAATGATTAGAAATCGATTTTAGCAGCGGAAGAGAGTTCATGTTTTTTTTTTTTTTTTATTTTCTGTTGACGAGACAAAAGCCCTAATCTTTACTGTTTCAAAGATTGCACAACTGATGAATGCAGCAACTGGATTTGGAAGCTGTTATCCATAAATTCAATATCGATAAACTGCTTTAGGTAAGAACATCTATAAATTCTGAGATGTATTTTCCGTAATTGCATCTTCATCTTCTCTAACTCAAAGGTTACTTGAGTTAGGGTGGGTTCCTCTTAATCCTGTACATATGCCGATTTTCAGGTTTAGGCAACGTGAAGATGGTGAACAAGGTATCTGGCTTTCTGATTAGGTATTGTGTTTCTAACTGTAATTTTGTTTCCACAAAACACTTATTATTTAGCTTTGGAGATGGTGTTGCAATTTCTGCTTGCTTTCTATGATTTAGTCATAGTTTTCGGTGATTTCTTTCACCCCCTGCTCTTTCGATTGATTTGGCTATTTTGATTTGGTTATGTTGATATACTGTTGGTTCCACATCTATCTGGAATATGATTCATTTGGATTGTATGTTTTTCCTTTGGCAGGTCTAACGGAGAAACAAAGGACCATCGATCTGAACTTATAATTGGTGAGTAACCACACTTATAAAATAGGTATTTCCCAAATTTTAAATTTTATCGACGTAATCTTTTCCTCTCTTCAATACTTGCAGCTCCAATAGGATGTAACGCATATTTTTTATAATTATGCCAACTCTATTACCTGTTTGCTTATATCATTCAGATTTCTTGCATGTGTTACTCCAATGAATTTAAAGATCCTGTTTAGTTTTACAAACACAGTAAACTCAAGGACGCAAATGTACAAACCTGTAGAACAGATCATGTTCAAGTAAGGGACTTACCCAAGTTAGATGCTTGGTTCATATTGTTTGAAAAGAATATCTTCAGGTTGATGCTTAGTACAATATATAGTCTCTCTAATGTGTTGTAATTTTGGACATGTATGAACCTTAAACTTAGCATTGCGGCTGGTGGGTGTCTTCTCTAAATCTAGCAAAAAAAGAATTCGATTAAAACTTAAATTTCATTAATTGGACCAGTTGTGAAAATTCGGCATCTGATATTTGTTTTAACCAACTGATATATTGCATTTATTTATAGTATTCCAGATTATATGCTTCTTGGCCAGCATCAGCTCCAAGTAAAGGTATTTAGTCATGCTTTTTTATGTTGCAGTCGTTCATTTCTGTGGACCTTTGTTGAAAGTCTCTTACCAGCAGGGTGATTTTTTTTTGTCAATATTTTATCAACGAAAAAGTTGTTGCTTGAGGGGAGATGAGGGTGTGGGAATTTTAGAATGCCGCATTCCTCATGTGAGGAGAGTTGGACATATATCTCAGTTAGAGCATGAGAGTGGTCCACTTGGGTTCAAAACAAAACTTTCAAATGTTACACAAAAATGGGTCGAAAATAGTACAGTGGCCTTAAGGGTAGGGCAGTAAGGTGGTTAAGTTGGGAAGCAACTAAGTTATCTCATCTGTAGTGATTTTTCCTGATTTGTTGTTGGTTCAAAAGTTAACCATTAGCATGCTCGAAGGTACGGGGCCTATTCTTAATTTTATTAGCTTTCACAACTGAACTATTATAGTTATAACTGTGTTTTGAATTGATTTTTATTAGTCGGTGCAGGTTTTTTAGTTTGGTTGTGTGGTGCTGTTTGTCTTTGCAGGTTGTGTAATCTTAAAGCAGAATTTGATATGTAGTATTGATATATAAAGTAGCATCTTAAATGACCTTCGCCTCTTCATCAGACACACTGGGCTTTCCTTTATGTGATTGATCACCATAAAGTTCATCATGCTTCACATATCGTGTACTGTTGATATATTGTTGGTGTCCTATGCTTTGTTTATATGTTTTCTCTTTAGTTTTCATAACTGATATACTGCTTTTTTGCTGTTTCTTTTTATCTACGATGGTTGTACTTGATTTACACGCTGTTCGTACAACAGTAAAGGAGAATCACGATCACTCGGTATCATAATATAATGCTAGACTCATGTCGCTCCATATGTCTCCAAGCCCATCACCGACGGATTTATGCATCACATAATTGTAATCCCTTGATAGGTAATGAGTTATGGGACATGTGGGTGTGCATGAACCTGTCATTTGCTAATTTATGTATGGTGTGTTGGAGTTTAGGCTCGGGATAGTTGCAGATTGCCGGTAATACTGATCTAGGTATGGTTGGTATCCCCATGATCCTTTGGCAAGAGAAGGTCTTGAAGTCCTGTGATAGTTCTCGAGATGGGAATTGGGAAGGGTTGGTTCATTAAGCCATTGTCGTCTGTTGTCGTGATCAGGATTCTAAGCTGTTCCGTGGGGTACTTATGATCGCAATGTACCTAGGCACTCCTGACCAAAAATAAAAGTCAATTAAACAGAAAAGTGAAAATTGTCTATGTTGTTTTGATAGTATTTCCATGCGGCTTTTAACGTAAATATATCTATGTTTTAACTGTGTATTACAGGGATACTCTTCCCTGTGTTGTTTGCTATTAATTATGGTACTGATGCTCTTCTTTGTTTGTTTTGTAGTTCGTATGCACTAGTATGTTCGGAGAGTAGCTTCCTACAGTTCATGTCAGAGCCGTATTTCAGGCAAGGTCCTTGGCACAGAAAATGCGAGGGGAGGAGTAACGCCAGCGAAAGCAACAGCCCCGGGAGGAATACCTGAGCTAGGTAGGTAGGAACCTGGTGAAGAGCAGAATCAGGTGAAGTTTGAGACCCTGGGAGTAAAATTTCAGAGCTATTTGTTTTGTATTCAAATTATTCTGTAGTGCATACATTGGCTTGGTCTGCTTTCAGTTTTCCCAGACCACCTTGCAAGGATGCAGTAGTTACTGTTCTACTTTGTTGGTCTCATTTTTTAAAAATAGTATTGGTTTTTCGTTCACTGATCCTGGATTATTGCAGACATTAGGAGATCACATTTTAGTGCTTCGTTTTGGATTGCAGGTTCGCTACACAGTTAGGTTCTCAAATAGAAAAGTGTCGGATAGCTGCTATAACCATGCAAAAGATGTGCTTCGCTCTTAAAAAGGTATTCACAATCACCACTGAAATCAGACAGTTTTCAAAGAGACGTCTTTGTTTTACACTTCCACCTGATCCATCATTCATCAGTCAAGGTATAATCATTTTTTTACTTTCATTTTGGTTCTTTTCACTCAATTTTGGTTCTTTATATACATTACATTGAGAGTTAGACCTATTATTATCTAGAAGATTCTTTAATTTAACCGAGGTACATGTCAGTTACCTTCTTATATCAAGAGCTAAAAAGCCATGATGCTCTCTTATGTGCATGTGCTTCTCTTATTGTATGACATTTGGTGAGTTTATGTAGCAAATGCAGGAATTGTGAACCAATCAGAACTTCTGTTGTTATTACTTCATTTCAAGTGGATTCATGAAACTTTAAATCTCTTAGGTCCCATACAGATCTCTATATTTGCTTTTTCTTACCGTCATTCCTAGGGACCTAACTAATTTAACCAGACCAATTCAACACTTTAATCCACACTACGGCCCCGGCCTATTCAACCAATTTAACAACAAGGCTCTACTTTTGTGTTGTAGGCTCTGAAAGAACTATCACTTTCGCGCCTAAGCGGCGCCTAGGCGACGCCTTTTACAACATAGATACGTGGTGTTTCACAGAATAGATTCAGTGCCATTGATCAATACGCAGTGTTTCTATTTGTTAATTACACATAATCATACTGTCCAAGTTAGTTTTTGTATGGTTGAGTCAGAACATTGTTAAGGTTTGAGTTGTTTGTGGATTTTGTTTGGTATCGAGATTAGAAGAAATGGAGTTTTTTGTTTGTGAACAATTAATGGAGTTTACAGTTTATTCACTCATATCAGGAGTTCAAATTTTAGCCAGGACACGAAGGCAACACATACTTCTGTAATGATGAAGCTGTCTATGGATGCTCCCGGAAAACGTTTGAGGATGCTTGGAGTAGAATGTACAATAGCATTATTTTCTGACCTTTGTTGGGGTGAGAAGGAAACCGATGCTATTGCATGGTCTACCTCATATAATCTCAACACATCGTACATCAGATGTATCAAC
>JAJJMA010313530.1:0-25000 GCA_023529015.1 Papaver nudicaule
ATTATGCTCGCCGATGCAAAAAATGTCACTGTTTGGAAGAAGAATTAAAGCGCCAGCGACATCATTAAACTCGGTCCTTAGCCCTTGGCCCTTCGCCAAGTGGGGCATTGACATCATTGGACCGCTGACCCCAGGCTCAGGGCAGCGGAAATACATAATTGTTGCAACTGATTATTTTACCAAGTGGTGTGAAGCCAGAGCTATCAAGAAGAAGACTGGGCAAGAAGTATTCACATTTATTTGGGAAAATATATTTTGCAGGTTCGGCGTACCGGCAGAAATCTGTACTGATAATGGAAAAGAACTTGTTGGCGATAATATCAGAAAATTACTTGCTACTTACAGCGTCAAGCTGGGAAAATCAACTCCATTGTACCCACAGAGTAATGGACAAGCAGATACAAATAAAACTATTGGAATGGGGTTTGAAGAAAAGAGTGGAGCCACATAAGAAAGCATGGTGTGAGCATTTACACAATGTTCTATGGTCCTACAGGACCACTGTTAGAGAAGCAACTGGGGCATCTGCCTTCCTACTTACCTTCGGCGCTGAGGCAGTGCTTCCTTTTGAAGTAATATTACCAACAACAAAACATGAAGCTTGGGAGAAGAATTTAAATACAGACTTGATTATAGCGAAGCTTGACGATTTGGAAGAGCAGCGACTGATCGCCCTTACACACATGGAGAATTACCATCGGCGACTTTGTCGCGAATATAATACAAGAGTCATCCCAAGAGAGTATCAACCTGGCGAGTTGGTCTTGCGAGAAATCCCTCCCTCACAGCGAAAAGGATGCAGGAACTTGGAACCAGTGTGGGAAGGCCCATATATAGTCAAAAGAGTAGCGGGGAGCGGAGCCTATGTGCTGATTGATGAGCATGGCGTAGAACTAGAACATCCTTGGAACGCCAAATTCATCAAAAAGTATCCTTGAAGAAACAATGTAAAAATCCGAAGTCTTGGGCGGGTATAATACCCAAGAAATCTTATCAGCTTATGTAAAACAATGGCGAATAAGATCCGGGGACGTAGGTTTTCTATCATGCGCCGAACCCCGTTAACAAATTGTTGTGTCATTTATTTTTCAACGAATATTTCTACTACGCCAAAGCCAAATGGCTTCGCCGAAAAAAAAAAAAAAACTATAAACCTAAGAAAGGTTTCATCAGAAAACTAAATACAAATATACTGAGGCAAAGCCACAGAACAAAACCCTGACCAGGTATCATATTAAGGCCAAGGGCCATCTATAAAGGCATAATGCCATGAATTAATAAAGTCAGCCAGAGCTAAGGGCTCTCGCCAAAAAGCATGAAAGCTTGATTGTTTTATTGAGTGAATAACCTCCTTGTATAGTAAGTCTGACCCAGGCTAGCTGTAAGACCAGTCACGTTACTTGTTGGTCTGTAAGTGTTTGGAGAATAAGACCTTACGGCGAAAGCCACTATATAACATCACTTGGCGGGAGCCATCGTGTAGTAGTCTATTGGGCGACCCAAACACTTATAATAGGATCGCCGACGGTCACAAGTAACAATTGCGGCAGGGGTGCTACCCTAGGCGTTGTATGCAATTGTTGGCGGTACAAGCAATGGACTTCACTCAATAATAGGTTAAGTCCTTGGCGATAAATATGAACATGTTAGTTGATTCAACAAAAGAAAAACCTTACATTACTTAAAGTAAAAAGTGGTGCAGTTCATTACAAAACATTAAGGACGGAAAGCAGAAATACAAGGGAAATACTAGCAAGACGCTAAGAAGAGCATCCAAAGGAAAAATCCCTGAAAATCTAATTATCTTCCCCTCTTCCCTTTTCTTCTTCATCTCCTTTCCCTTCATCTTCTGCTTCATCTTCCACTTCATCCTCTACTTCCCCTTCACTTTTCTTTTTTTCTTACTCTTGTTCCTCCTCTTCATTCGCTTCTTCCCCTGTGTTTTCAAAATCTTCTTCGCCAGATCCAGAGCCCTTGCCATCATCCTCACAATCGACAACCTCCCTATCAGCGGCAGGTTCTGGGGTAAGGATATACTTAGCGGGTATATCAAGACCAAGCTTGGGGTATTCTTCATTAACGAAATCTTGAACAACGATAAAGTCAAGCTCGAGCAAATGGTTATTATGCCTAGTTTCCTGATCCCTAAGATCTTTCTGAGCCTGACTCAAATCAGTTTTGAGTTCATCACGATTTTTTCCCAAATACTCAACCTTACCCTCAAGAGTCTTAATGTTCTTTTCGCACTCTTGATGATCCTGAAGTTTGAGGTTTAGCTCAGCAATCTGGTTGGGACATTGGCGATGCTCTTCCAAAGCCTGGTTTAGCTTCTCTTCACAGCCATTGTGATGGATGAGTTTCCCGGCGAAATCAGAAATTTTTTCAATACAAAGTTTATGATCTTCAACGATCTTCTTTCACTCCTCTAACTCGCTTTCCAGATGCTGGACTCGCTCTGAGAAAAAGAAAACAAGATGAAGTAAGAACCGAGGCAAAAGAGATTGCTACAACAAGGAGCACCCTAAAAATCTACCTTCTAGCTCGCTCACGTGCCTACATGCGCCCGTTTGGGCTTCTCTAAGGAGATTTAGATGATACTCAAATTTAGTGTTGGTGGTGGAGCCTGAGATGCTTGCAACTTGTTGTAGTTGGGTCATTAGCTGATCATTGAGATGTCTAGCTCTGTCGCTAAGAATTTTTGCAAAATATTTCCACCTTTGGATTTCTAGTTGGGCGGTATCTCTTTCAGTGGTAACGAGGTTTAGGCGTGAGGCAAGCTTGTCAGCTCTGGCTTTCTCTGCTTGAAATAGGGAACTCGCTCGAGTATGATCCACTATGGCAATTTCCTTTTGCTTGCGGTTGATTTCATCTAAGTGACGAGCGTTATCCCGTTCGCTTTCAACCCACTTCACATTTGTTTGGGCAACTTTGAGAAAATGGTCAAGGTTTTCGTTAAATTCGGAAACATAACCTAATTCTCTGCGATACCACTTGATATCCTTGGCCTGACCAAACAGCAAGTCGCACTGTCTAGCGTTAGCATTCGCCAAGTTGTCTATCTCGGTTTCTGCTAGCTTTAGCCGGAGGCTGGGATGTTGTTGGCAACCTTGGAAGGGATGAGGTCTAAGGGTCTCGGCGAAAGAAAATTTAATTTTTGATTAAAATAATACCAAGTGGTGATAAGCGTACCTTTCAACTCATCGCATTCGTTGATGTTCTTATCATGTGCCACACGAAGTTTCGCGACGGTAGCTTCCTCGATCTTGATTCGGCGAGTGAGTTCTTCATTTTCGCGGGTCAGAAAGCCAATACAATCGCTTTGAGCTTCAAAACAGTCAACAAGACTGAGCGAATGTTGGAAACCCTAAAGTAAGAAGAATAAGGGAGTCAGCGTGAGCATAACAGCGAGGCAATAATAAAAACATCAGAGAAGAAAAACAAGTACCGCTGCAATGAAATTGAAGTGCTCTTGAGGAGTCAAATTATGGGCGACAGATGAGAGATCCTTAGAATTGATAAGACCAGGAGTTGAATACTTCACCATAGGCTCATGATAGAGAGAGTTGACACTATCTTTTTCTTCAAGTTGGAGTAGTTGAGAGAAAGAGTCAGCAAGCCTGTTTACTATCTCGCCGGAGAAAGCCTTTCCGCGAAGTCGAACAGGTCTGTCGCCAGGAGGCATCTTGTGCAAGATAGGAAAAGACGAGCGGGAAAAGCGAGGAGTCTCCATTTCGCCGAGATTCTTTGATATAGCGAGATGTTCCATAGCGGACAAATCAGGATTTTTTGTGGTTTTCTCGCCAGTCTGCCTTAAAGGGGTACCAGACCCGGTTTCTAAGTTACCATCCTTAGGGATAGACTCTTCCATCTCTTCATGAGTAGCCTCCTTCATCTCCTCGTCAATATCCTTCTTTTCGGGAACTGGTTCAAGATTGGAAGATGGAACAACTTTGCCTTTAAGATGGATCTTCAACTTGTCAGATTTTGTCGGCTTAGAAATTTGAGTTTTGGGCAGCGAGGAAGAATGAGACTGCTGAGGCAGTGAGGAAGGACCTTTCTCGGCGGACTTAGAAGAATCAGGAGGATTCGCTTTGAGCTTTTTCATGGTCTGGCGAAGTTCCTCTCGCGAAGAAAACTTGGGAGTACTCTGCGAGATTGGCACTAGTAAAATCGGGAAACAAACATAGGCAAATATAGATATATATTTTAAAAATATACGTATATATTTTTAAAATAAGCAAATACTTAATATGTTTGTTACCATATCTTCCGTCGTGCCTTTTGAAAAATACTAACACATATAGATATATATATTCTAAGGCAGAAAAATGCTTGTTACCTGGTTTGTAGATTCTCCAACTTTCACGTCTGCTTGTTTTCTCTTCCGAGTTGCGCCAGACTTCTTGGCAGCTGTGGGAAATAGTAGCCAGTTGCCCTTTGGATCCATGTGTATTTTCCCATCAGTATCGCGGTATTGATTCTCCTCATCCCAGTTTACTTGGAGAAAGTCATGCTCTTTGAAATGTTTGTGTTCTTCGGCGAAATCCTTTCTTGCAATTTTCTTAGCCTCGTCGAGCCATCCCAGCAGCCAAGGACCTTTTAACCAACAGGGCAGATTGGACCATCCACCTTCAGTACTTTTCCTCGATGTGGTAATACCATAACCTTCTTTCTTGTCAACAACGCCGAGCATGACCTCCTTATCTTCCAAAGTACGCTTGGAAACGAAGCGATAAGCCCAAGGCTTACCCCTAATGGCCGAGGGAAGAACGTTGTACTGCTTCAGGAAATTTTCAACTGTATACGCTTCAGGAGGAAACAATCCCTCCTCGAATATTTCCGGGTAATTAGTCTTATTGCTCCGGCGAAGTTTTCATTCCATCAAAATGCGTATGGCATTCTCTGTAAGCTGGAAATGACTCTTCTTTATCGCCACAAGAAGGTCACATACAAACGTATCGGCGGGATCATACAGTGGAAATTGCAGACCAGCCTTGAGAGTACCATAAGCGGTCACTGCTTTCTCGGTGTGTTGGTTATCTGAGCGAAGGTCTTCAAGAGTAGTGGGAGTAGAAGCTTTCTTCACGCTCTTTAGCTTAGTCAAAGTCAGAGGTTGAATGAAAATCTTGTCGTAAGCACAATACTCAGGCCATTGTTTCCAAGATGGTCGTGGAGCGGTCTTAGTAGCAGCAGGAGAAGATGGAGATCCAGTCTCGTCAATTGGTGAATCAACTGTCTGGGCAGTAGGTTTTGTTCGGCGAGAGGAACCTTGAGTAGCAGAAGTCATGTTGTCGGAGGCGATTACAGCAGGCGAGATAATGGTTAACCGGATTAGCAAAATAGCCAGAGAAGATGAGCTGGTAAGAACCGGAGATGCGTGAAAGGAGATTAAAACACAGATTCAGTGTTGGAAAGGTTGATAAAAAGAAGATCGGAGTAGGGATAAGGATGATATGTGAAGTTTGAAAGCTTGAGAAAGCTTGAATCAAGTGAAGAAGCAACAACAGCAGCAATGGTGGTTTAGGGTTTGTGAAAGAAGAGAGCTCTGAAGAATTCTAAACTGAGAAGAAGGTAAAGGAAGAAGAAAGAGAAAAACTTGTATTTATAGGTCAGAAAAGAGAAGGCGAACCGGTGTCACCGGTTACAGGTCATAAAGTAAGACTAGCGCATGGTGGACGCGTGGCACGCTGGAATAGTAGTGGAGAACGTGGACACGGCATTTTCGGCGACTGAGAAATTTCACCCTCGGCGATCAAAGATCTTGATGATGAAAGACGCAAAATGTAAGGGTAGAAAATGCCTTCGCCAGCATATAGCATCCTAAGGGGAAGGTGTACAAAAGAGATTACTTGTGAGAAATATGGAATCATTAGCGGAAGCTTTTGGCGAGACGGTTAACTAGAGGACCGGCGGGAAAAAGGTAAATGAAGTATCAGCGAGTCATATAGAAGGAGTTGATGAGCAAAGCGACGTTAGCGAATAGCAGATACCCCAGCGGTGGTAGTTGAGAAGTGGTTGAGCATTCATTACTCGTCAGAACGGACATATTGTCAGAGTTGACCTGTTGACTCAGTGGGAACCTCGTCAGCAATCCTTATCCACACGAAGGCTTGGCCGCCAAGACTTGATAGAAGAAAGACTACCTCGGCGACATAGATTGTCGGCGAGTAGGGAAAAATTAGTGTCAGAGGGTCATTGTTTGTATTAGCTGTTTTCCACTTTGTAAACCTCTATAAATAGCGAGTGAAACCTTTGAGAAAAGGGTTGGACATTTCTTGGTTTGGTCTAGAGAGAGGAAAAGTAATCTGCTTGCTCTCCTTAGCCCAGTGCCGAGATTAGGGTTCTGATTGAGAGTTCAGTTTTAGAATATTAGCAAGGTGAGAGTTGTAACAATACTTATTCTAGTGGAAACCCTTGGATGTAGTCCTCATTAAGGAGGATGAACCAAGTAATATCGCTGTCAAGTATCTCTAACCCTTAAACTCTTTACTATCTTGTGTGTGCATGATTTTGTGTTTATTGTTATATGATTATTTGGGTGTACTGTGCAAAATCTACCCTTTGGGATTTTACACAGTTACAATGATTTCATTAAGAACACTTGTATCTGTAGTCTCGTAAGTCTCATATTTCTTGATCTGCACTCCGACATTAAATGTCACACAATTTTGCAATGGGAGCGAAACTTAGGGAATTTGTGAAGCTCAATGGATTGCCAACCTTCCTCACTGTCATCATCACAATCTCCTACCCAAATACGGCCTGGAATCCTTTTTGCAAAATCAACTTCGACTAAAACGCTAGCAAAAAAAACATAATTCATAGAAGAGTGTTGTTATCTACCTGAATAGGTTTACCGAAAGATTTTGCCATTGCCAACAACTTATATGTTGTCCAAGATTCCAAACTGAGCCCTGGAAATTTAATCCAAACGTTTGCCAAAGAAGATCTCTAATTTTCAGGATTGAATCTCGGTTCCCAATCTCTTACTTGTAAATCTTGATTAACCACTTTCCATGAGTCTCCTGACCATATTTTTGTCTTGGATTTCTTATTATTCAGCTTGATAACAAAAAATCCCCTGCCAATTCGAATGAGATTTACTTCACCTTCAATTTTCCATTGATTGAACAACTGAGCTCCAGCATCTTCAAGCTTAGCCTTGTTTAAATCCAACCTACCTATAAGACTGAATTTCCATTGAGATAGACATGTCTTATACATACATACTTTTAGAGAGAGTGATAACTGGTAATTCCCCCTTGATATAAGGAGAAGGGAGAGTATTCAAATAAGCAATAGAGGCTGCCCTTTTGGAGATAAAATTTTCCGTTAACCAAGTTTGTTTTTGTTTTTTTGTTTTTATTTATTCATTTATTTTTTTATTTTATTTTTAATGTAGTGTTTATTTCGATTATTTGGCTGATCATGAGTTCAATCTCACTGATGTCTTTTTTTTTTTTTTTTTTTTTTTTTTTAAGGATCGTAATTACTTAAAACGTTTAGAATTTATGAATAGCCTCAAAGGACAAAGAAAGAAGCTACAACTTAGCCAATTTGGCAAAGCCCAATTCAAAATCACAATCACAATTTAGTTATGAGAAAATATCGATTCCCAATTTCTCACCAGATCACCAAATCTTTTACCATAAAACCAATTATTGATCGAGACCCATTGATTATCAGTCTTTCACCTTAATAATAATCGTGTTGGGGTATCTTCCTCTTTTATTTCCCATTACTCTCATATTTCTCTTTCCAAGTTGCCCAAAGAATTGCAAAAGGAAGCATGGACCAAACCTTTCTATTTAAGGATCTTCCATTATGATCACGCCAGTTTTCCATTTGTATTCTTATGCTGGGAATATGATTCCATTAAATATCCATTCTCTTGGAGAAGTAATTCCATATTTTTAGAGTAAAGCTGCATTGGGAGAATACATGGTTGACACTTTCCAGAGTATGAGTCTGACACAAACTAAATTCCTCATCTTTCATCTGGCATCCTCTTCTATTCAGATTATCTACTATTGGGATCGCATTGTGCAGAACAAAACCAAGAAAATAACTATGCTTTGAATGGTATGTTCTTTTTCTAGATGTAATGAAAGTCGGAAGAAATAACAATTGTTATATGCTGAATTATCCAATGATATCCTTCCTTAGTGGTATAATTGTTATATGCAGTGAACTCCGTAAGGTTTTCATCATCTGACAGATCAGGTGGATCACCAAGGAGAAAAAGCAGGGAGTTGAATTCATTGATTACATCTGCATCTGGTTGGTTTCTGAGAATGATTTGCCACTTGCCATTTGAGATCAGGTCAGTTATCTTAGCTTCTTTGTTTTATGCTAGCTTGAATGCTTTTTTGTGTGTCAAGTAGATAGGTGTAGAGTCCCACCATGCATCTTTCCAGAATCTCAAGTGCTTCCCATTCTGACAGTGGATTTTGATAAAGCCTGAAGTATATTTTTTTATTCTTTTATGGATTTCCAGTATCCTCTGCCATAAGTAACTTATACTTCTTATCATATATCTTGCCTCTCAGATTCAGTTTCCAGGTGAACTACCTTTATCCATAATGCATTGTGCTCCTTAAAGTACCTTCAATGATATTTTGATAGTAGAGCATTATTTTTAGCTCTTAAGTTTCTTATGGCAATGCCACCCAATCTTCTTAGTCTATTCAACTTAGCCCATGCCATCCAGCATATTCTTTTTCTCTCATTGGTGGCACCCCATAGAAATTCTCTCAGTATCTTCCTCATCTTCTTTTCTACCTCCACTGGCATATCCATTAGAGACATGAAATATACAGGTAAACTAGACAATGAACTATTTATGTGAAGTATCTTTCCAGCTCTTGATAAGAATCTTAGCTTCCATTTTGCTAGTTTTTTGTGAAATTTGTCTACAATTGGATCCCATACTGATATTTGCTTTGGTGTTGATCCAAGTGGAATTCCTAAGTATTTGAAAGGAAGTGTCTCTGCAATGTAAGCCAATGCTTAAATTATGTTGTCATCTCGTATGGTAATTACCAAACTTTTCTCCAAGTACACTCTTAAACCTATTATAGCCTCATAAATGTTCAAAATCACCAGTAGGCTTTCAGCTTCTTCTTCTCTTGCATCTAAAAATATCAGGGTATCATATCTAAATTGCAGATGAGATACTCTAATCTGATCATGAATATTAATGCCTGATATCATATTAATGCCTGTGAGAAGAATTTCTACCAGGTGTTTGATTCATCTTGACAGGTGATCATGAGATGTTGACAAGAGTCGATGTATATACATCCTCATAGGCCATTTTCCGAAACATGCTTAAAGAGGGAATTTTCAAGTAATTTTACTATACTACCCTTTCTTTGAAAAATCATCAATCTCGATTAAGTTTACTTATGTCAACGGTATGATGTTAACTTTTCATTGCATAATCCTTTGCATTAAACAACTAGAAGATCTCATGGATCCTGGTCTCGACTCCTGCCTTAGGAGCTAGAGGCAGGGGGATTTCTACAGGTGGTGCACAAGGTTGTTGACATTCATGTCGATTCATTACATTTTGGACTCATACAGGACATGATTACACCCTTATCTTGATTTTTTAGTATCGGCTCACTACAAGAAGGAGACACTAGTGTGGGTGTAAGGAAACAACTATGAAAAATTATCATATACGATCAGGACAATTGGTCACATAACCAGTTGAGCGTGGACACATCTCCTTGGAGCATTGCTCAACAATTTCGTGAGATATGGATTTTTTTTTCTGTTTTTATAAATAATGATTGTTTATTTGTCATAGATAGGTTATATAGTAAAAGACTAGAATATTGCATTTTTAAGAATAAACGCTCCCCTCATGATTGTTTTAGGTGTAAAACAATAATGAGAATCTGAGGGGTAAAGTGTGAAGTGTAATGATGTAATATGAAATTGTAATGGCATTCGAGAGGTCAAGATCGAATAAGACTCGCCTAAACCAAGAAATGGCCGTTCGAGTATTGCTTCAGTTACAAGAAGAGGAAATAAGGTAGGTTTAAGGGAGGGAAGCCGAGAAAGATGAGATCAAAGAATTGCTATGATTTCTGTGATGTTGTGATTAAAATTGCTAAAAGAATGGATATTCAGTTCTCACTAGATATTGAATGTTGAATGAGAAGAGTTAATCAATTATCGATGAGATAGATTGATTATACTTGCACTGAATTGAACTTGAACTGTTGAACTTGTTCTTGTTTGTTATGTCTTTCCAAACTGGTCGAGTGACCTATTTATAACAATAGAATTCCAACTGATCTCGTAAGAAGCGGAAGAAGCGGAAGATTGGAGTAAGTGGGACCAGTTGTTAAGAGTCTTGCGCCTAATATTAGGGAAGACTAACAACCCACTTTCTCATCGCCTATTTTCAGCAATGTTCACACGACTTAGCTTTCTTTCCCGTTGAGTGATTGAGCCGTTGCAATCACACGTGCCGTAGACCGCCAAACCAAAACCCTAAACAATATCCCCCCATGTAACTTACTTGATTCTCGTAAGATTTGTTAAGTATTGAATATTTGTTAAGTCAAAGATGACTAAGTGCAAGTCGTACCAATTACTGGTAAACTCAGGACTTCGCATAGAAATAGAGACTTAAGCGATAAGCTTGTGCATATCTTTTAAGTTTGGTCTAAGGATTGAGTCGGGCAATCACCATTTAAACCAATGAGAGAAGTCTAAGGATTGAGCTATGCAATCGCCATTTAGACTGAGAGGATTTCAGCAACTCTCTGTGGCAATAGTCAAGTAAATACGACTTTCAGTTTGCCATAAATATGAGAAATTGGCTTGTGGCATATAATGCACCAATTCCCTGAGTAATAGATACATATGAATGTCCAAAATAATATGAGTCATAGCTATGAGCCATGATTAAGAAATATAGCACTGATTATAGAAGCAAGTCTATAATCAGGAGAAAAGTCAGGTTATGCTAACACAGCGTAGCCGCCACCAAGAATGCATGAGTATTTCCAATTCAAGACCTAAAGATAGGCCACTTGAATGATAATAAGCTATGTTGTATAGCATAATAATCTTATTAGAAAGTTAACTATAGGATGTATAGGGATGAACCATAACATTACGTCATATTCAGATTTCTGGACAGTTTACACGTCACTCACTCCAAAAATCTCCCAGGCCAGCCTATATTTCTAAAAAATACGAAATTTTAGTATGCTATGGGGAACTCTTTTTTTTTTTTGCTAGAAAAAAGATACTTCATTAGATGTTGAGGAATTACAGAGAGCTTAGAAAATGGGGTGTTATGGCATTCCATACACCAGTCAAGCCATTTCTTCAACCATGTTTAGCCGCTTTATCAGCTAAGGCTAGAAAGTGGAAGTTTCTGCTAATGTTTTCAACTGAAAAAGAAACAAAATAACTACTAAGACAAATACAGTCATCAAAGATAGAGTTACTAGACCAGCTAGTTTGTCTAGTTTTATTTGTGATATAAGAAACAACATTTTTTGAATCGCTGTAGATGCAGATTCTAGGTTCTTCTTTGTCCCTTGCCCATTGAATTGCTGCTAGTATTGCTAGGCTCTCAGCTTCCTCTGCACTCCTTGCTGATTCCAAAACTATTTTGCACTCTTTGTAGACACCTGCACCATCACACAAAATCAAACCAATACCAACTGCATCAGTATCACATATGAATGAAGCATCACAGAATATTTTAATATCATTATTTGAGCCCAGGTCTGGTTCAGGGTTAATTCTGGTGCATTAGTAGGCACATAAGCTTTAGCTATAGCATCAGATACATCACTTGCTAGCTTCATAGCATAGTGTGCAGTGTTGTTTTTATTTAGGTCTTTCTTCTGCCATACTTTGAAGTACCTATCCCTCCATATGGTCCAAGCTGTAGTAAAAACAGAACAAATGGTGGATATATCATGACTGCTTGTTAGCCATTTTACTATCAATCCTGCACATAAATGTTAGACCCAGAATTTGCTAAGACTAAATATCCAAAAGGAGTAAGAGCCCACACAGACCTTGAAAAATCACAATGCAATATAATATGTTCACATGTTTCCATGGTATGAGTGGCACACATCACACATTCAATGTCAGTATTTGTATGATACCTAGATAATATAGATTTTGTGGGAAGAATGTTTTCCCAACACTTCCAAATGAAGAGATCAACCTTTGGCAGAATAGGGAGGTTCCATATTGATTTGTGAAGGAAGTTTCTCCTGATTCTTCACGGATTAGGCCGTAAAAATCGTCCTTTCAGGCAATTCGTAATCTGTCAGATTTCCGAATTTAATTAAGAAACTAGAATATCACTGATTCAATAAAGACCATAATCATCTAGGACTTGGATCAGAGGGACCCATAAGTAGAGGTAGCTCAAGAATGAATAAGTGGGACCCTCAATCTTTGGTGAGTGATAAAAGTGGGCCCTAGTATTGTTTTGTAGGCGACCTATGAAAGTGGGGTCTACAAGAAGAGTTGCGCTAGCAACAAAAGTGGGGCCGTGGCAAGAGCCACGACCAAGGGATAAAAGTGGGGTCGTGACAAGAGTCACGGCCAAGAGAGAAAAAGGTGGGGTCGAGGTAACAACCACGACCAAGCCACAAAAGTGGGGCCCATGCATTAGGCATGGCTGAGCTCTAAAAGTGGGGCCGCCTAAACTACAGCTAAGCCAATGAAGTGGGACCATGATATCAGCTTATAGCCAACCAAGAAAAGTGGGACCAGACCTAAATCATAGCCAAGCAATAAAAGTGGGGCCGCGACATAAATCACGGCCAAGGCCCAAAGTGTGGGGCCATGGCATGAGCCACGGCCTAGACCAAGCTAGGGACGCAAGGTAGGATGGGATGGTCGTGTGGGCCATCCATACATGGGCGTGAGCTAGGCAAGGCTAGGGAGGACATGATTTTAGCTTAGGGATGGCCCACACATGGATGCAAGCTAGGCAAACAAGGGGATGCGAGTTTTAGGGCAAGCAAGCGTGTGCATGAATGAGCAAGGATGGGCGTGATATTAGCTTAGGGAAGCAAGGGATGTCGTGAGCTAGGATGGGATGGCCGTGTGGGCCACCCATCCATGGACGTGAGCTAGGCAAGCAAGAGGGGACGTGATTTTAGCTTAGGGGTGCAAGGGATGAAACAGGTGCATGAGCATAAGCTAAGGCGCGTGCACAGGCACATGCGCATGCATAAGCTAAAGCGCTGCACAGGCACAAGCGCATGCATAGGTATTTTACGTGTAGGCTAGGGATGTGGACCAAGCTACTAGGCTATGGTCGTGAAAGATCAAAATATGGCTATGGTGACCAAATTTCTTATCCCTATTGTAAAATAAATTCATACCTTGTCTCGAGCTATTCCAGGATGCCAAAATTGATGCAAAATTACTCTTGCAACCTCCTCGCCAAAAACCACCATCAACAATGATTTATTAAATTTATCAATTTGAAGAAAGATGAGCATAGTTATGCTCATTAAAGCAGTGATTTGTTAGCTCATACCTTTGAGGAGTGGAGTGATCCCTTGTTGTCTCATGATTCTGTGCTGAATTTCTGTAATCCTGAGTGTCAGGATCCATCCGATGATTCTTCAATGTTTCTTTTGGAATCCACCGTAAGACACGACATTCACGTAAACCAATATTTCTTTCTTTCAATTTAGGTGAGTTAGCTCTAAATGGTGAAGAATGCAAGTTACCCATGAATTTTGTCTTTTCAGACTTAGTTTCATTGTCATGAGTGGATAGACATGAAACTTTACTTGCTACTCGAGCTAGTGTCATCCGAAGTTTGTCAATTTGATTCCTTATAAAGGAACATTCAGACAATAGATGCCCTCTTCTTCCACAATGATTGCAAAGTAATTTTCTTCGTCGATTGTGATACCTCATATAATTGTTCTTTCGAGTTACTGAAGGAGAAGTAACAAGAATTGTATTATAAAGGAAGACAGGAAGTTGTCTTTATGAGAGGTTTCGTAGGGCTTCTTAGAGATTTCTTAGAAGTAACAATTCTTTTGAGTTTTGAATTTTCCTTCTTGAGAGTTGAGCATTCTTCGTGAGCTTTCATGATTTTGCAGACAAATTCTTTGCAAATTTCTTGAAGGTTGATCTGTTCAGTTAAAAGTTCTGTTTCACGAGTTTTGAAGTCGTCAATAGAACCTTCAAGAGAAGAGATTTCCTTGGATTCAGTGTAGTTATGAAGAAGAACGTTGAATTCAATATTCTTTTCTTCAAGTTTTTCTGATAGTGTACGTTCCCGATTCAAAGAATCTTTCAACTCCTCTGTACACAAAAAGTAATCATTGCTCATGTTTCTCAGTTCAGAGCAAAGCTTTTCAACAAGACTTGTGAGATCTTCTTGATTCTATGAAGAACATCCAAGTGCTGGTTTAAAGGATGAAGATCCAGAATTAAGAGTTATCTTGGAAATTCCCAAACACTTGTTATAATTAAATCCTGGAAAGGCCATAGTTCACGAATGAGTCAAACACAGACATTTACGTCTTTTTACAAGGTGTTTGCCAGCTCTGATACCAATTGAAAAGGAGGGGATACCGAGATACACCACCAACTTTTAAATTTCGTGAACCTAGTTGATTACGGTTGTTTGAACGATCTCACAAATCAATATTCAAACAACAACCTGAGTATAGTTCAGAGAACCGAACCCTAAAAAGAACGTGGTTCTTGTAGATCTCAACAGAGATGGATTCACTCAAAGGTTATGAATCAACAAACTTGCAATTACTTCAAGATCAGAGACAATATAATGCGTAAGGGAAAAGTAATGCAAGACACCAGAATTTTGTTAACGAGGAAACTGCAAACCTAGCAGAAAAACCTCGGGACCTCGTCCAGATGTGAATACCCTCAGTATTAACAGAATACAGACGCTAGCCTACCCTCAGACTTCAGACTAGAATGTATCGAGACTGAATTCGCCCTACAAGAAACTCAACTACCAATGTGCTCCTACGTCTCTTGGCTCCCGCAGAAACCTACGTACTTGATTCCCCTAGCTGACGTCCTTTACAGGCCTAGGAGTTGCTCCACTTCCCTTCGTGAAGACTAGCGCTACCCTAACTGAAGTTGTGTTAGTGTAAAATCTGCTTAGAAACTTTATACTAAACATCCATAAAGTTCTTACAGCAGACAATGGATTAGCATACACAATTTACAGCCTAGATGATTACGAGAATAAACAATATACATCGAGAGATGAACTCGTACGCAAATAAATAAGAAACGAACTTAATAATCATTGAACTACTGATTTCTGGTAATACAACACATGGGAATTATGTTCCAAAGACCTGAGGAGATACTAACCTAATCCCTCTCCCACGCCTTAGGCTGCAAAAAAATTCCAACCCTTACAATGGCTCCCGAGCCCACCTTATATAGGCGGAGTCGAAGGTGGATTACAGTTAATAAGACAAACGACTCAATCGTGGTGGTGTCAGACTTTGTCGAGTAAGTCGGTTGCTCTTCGAGATGTCTTCGAGATTCCTTGCTGTCCTCGGCACCTTTGCTTCGATATATCCAATGTTGTCTCGAGGCCCCCTTTTTCCTGTGAAGTATTCAACTCCTGGTTGCTCTTTCGACATCTTCCTAGCTATCACGCCCCGTGCCTCTGTTTACATCCTGAGACTTATCTTTCCTTATCGAGAGCTTGTCGAGCGTTTTTCGTAGCTTTCACCCCCTACAGTTTGCCTCTTTCCTTCCCTAGTATCGAAGATGCTCGGGAAGGAAATTCTGCTTCGGAACCGTCTTCGTGACACGTGCCCCATTATGCCCTTGAAGTGACGTTACAATGACACGTTCTGCATGTTCAAGATAATTTAGCTACCTTTTGACCTTCCAACCGGTAGCGCCGGTTTCCCTCTACTATTTAAGTTTTATTTTCTCCCTCTAAATTTTTTTAGCCCTTTCGTACTCTCTTTCCTCAGCTCCAGTTTACTGGTTCTTCCGAAAACCTTAAGTCTCATCTTCTGATCAAACATTCTTCCCGCGAAATTCTTTGTCATCCCGTGTTTTATTTCGTCCATTATCTCATAAAGGTGAATCCTTTTCTTGTTCTACTAATTTTTTAACCTTCAATCTCTCCCGCCTCTGCAACTTCCGACGCCGGCTATATCCTTATGTATCTCCGCTGTGCTTCCTTTCCTTTTTTCATGGCTTCTCCTTCTATAATCGAGGCTCTCGTCTCTAAGATGAGGAATTTGGGTTTCAAATCCGATTCTTTCGGCCTGAGGGCCGTGGATGCTCTCGGTGGCCAGCTGTCTCCGGAGATGGTGGCAAAGTACCAATGTAATGAGGAAAAACTTCTAAACACATCCCACCAGATTTTTGCTGGTCTGATTCCCCCATTTTACCGTCCGTCCAACCCTTTGTTTCTTGAAATTCTCTGCTCCCTGCCTAGTCCTCGAGGTGTAATGCAGCTTACCTGCAGCTCAATTCAGTTGATAAACGAGTGGGTTTCTAATTCCGAGGTTGGTTCATTGGCAAAGTTTTATTTTACTGCCGAGAACTTTTTCCTTCACTTTGAGCATTTCTTGACTCTCGACAACGAGGCTGCTCCTTGGGGTGTTCGATTCAGACCTGTAAAGGGTAAGGTGAATGTGATCCCAAAGTTTCCAGACTATTCGGTAGACGAGAATTGGTTCTCGTACCCTGTACTGCTTACTGGTCCTGTTCTTCGAGGCTGGAAAGATGCGGGCCTCTTTTTTCCTCGTACGGAGTTCGAAGCGGGTCACCAATTCTCGACTCAACATCTTTTTACCATGCATTTTTCTGACGAAGAAAAAGAATTATCTCGCCAGGCTTTACGAAATGGGAAAGGTGCTTCTGAAGATGTTTCGAGAAACTTAAAGCGTGCCCGTAGAGGAGAGGAGACTATGAATAAGGTAACAAATACTAACTATGTTGGGTATGTTTTGTTTTAGAGGATAAGTAGTTGCGTCTATTTGTTTCCTGAGAAATACGGATTATCTCCTGCAGGATGGGGTTGTGCCTGTTAAAGTTCTTAGCTTGGATGATGTCTGCATGGATTTGAGTTTTGAGTAGGTGATTAATCCTCGCAAGAAGGTTGTGTGCAAGAAATTCTCGAAGGTACGAAGCTACCAGGAGACGCAGGGCGAAACAACTACGAAGTTACCAAGAGATGAGGTTGAGATGGATCTCTCGGATAAGCTACCACTCTCGAAGGTTATTAATATTTCATCTTCTATTAATGACCTCAAGGAGGCGACTGCCACTGCTTTGAGTAATGTTATATCGAGCGCACCTGCCTCGGCCGCTACTGCCTCTGCCTCTGCTATGGTTCATGCCTCTCAGTCGACTACTGCCTCAATCGAAGTGTCGGCCAAGCCTTCGGGAAAGGTCGTCCCTATGGTTGATGTATTGCTTCCTCGAAAGGATGGTTCTATTATCGGCACTAATCTTCCAAGAAATATGGTGCTTAGTTATCCTCGTAGCTCTAAGTTTCCACCTGCGCCGAGCTTCGCTGGTAAGCACGTCCTGCCGTATACTGCCAAGAGATTTGATGAACCACTTGTAGGGAATCACAATCCCAACGAATTTGCCTTGGAAGTGTCGTCCCGATTTAAGTCTCATGCCTCTGATCCATTGCGGCATCCTCTTGATCCTGATTTCTGTAAACAGCTTGGTGATATGTTTGGGGGTGATTGCCTCGGAGAGGATTGTGACCCTCGTAATCCTCTTTTGTCTTATGAGGAAAGTCTCGCTATGCTGCAAATGGTGAGTGTGGTGCTATTCTTTGTGCTTCGTTTGAGTCTAGGTGTGCTAATTATTTTCTCAATCGCTTTGCCAGGGAGATCATCATGCTTCGGGTCTTTTGGGCTATTCCTTCGGTTTATTTGGTGAAGCTGAGTATTTTGAGCGTAAATTTCTTCGGATGCTGGAGGAGCTTGCCAGGGAAAAGGCTCGTAGTGCCCGTGAGAAGATGAAGTTAATAGGTATTCTTTTTGCACCTTGTGATTTTGCTGCCTTTCCCTGATTTGTTATGCTGAAAAACACTTGCTTATCGTTGCTTTAAAAAGGGTAACTAGAAGAGGAGAAGAAAAAACTCCATCAAGCTAACTTATCTCTTAATACTTACTCCCAAGAGAGTCGCAAGTATACCAATGTTGCCTACGAGGTTTACAAAGGTCACCGAGATGAAGTCGAGCGTCTTACTAGAGAGAGGTCTGAAGCTCGAGATGACCGAGACTATTATAAAAAGAAAAGGTTGGAAGCTGAGGGGATTTTAGCCGAGGAGAAAAGAAAAAGGTTTAAAACAGAGCAGTCTCTTAATGATGAGAAGAATAAAAATCAGAAAAGTGCTCGAGAGATGCATCAATTTCAGTTGGATATTACCCGGTTGACACAAGAGCGAGATATTGCTCGTAAGGAACGATCGATTAGTGTGTCTGGTAGGGTGGTGATTGAAAATTTAGAAGAGGATATTAGGAATTTGAAAGTGCAAGTGTCAGCGTTGAAAAATGTCAATAAAGAGTTGATCAAAGAAAATGACAGCTTGAAGGAGGGCTGCAATGAAATAGGCAAGGATCTTGCGAAGGCTAATACCTCGAAAGACCACTTTTCTCGGTTGACCGATGAGTATCGACTTGAACTTGCCAAATGAGGGTGGGGTTCGACTGAAGATATAAGGAAAATGGCTGCCCAACCTCGTTTTACTAATCAACATGAAGTTACAAATTATATGATTGTGAAAGAAAGTAGGATACCTAGCTTGAAATCCTGTTTTGATGTTTGCTGTGCTTTTTTGAAAATGCTATGATAGATCAATATTTTTTTTTTGCAGGCATCGAGGCCAATTTACTATAGAAGGTATCCAATGCAGAGTCTACGACAGATGAGAGTTCTGCTCAGTTGATTGAAGAGTCAAATCGGAAATTGGAGTTTGAGAGGAAAACCCAGGATCTTGCTCGAGAGTTGGACCAGGAACGCCGACTTCGGGCTGATGATGCGAATATGCATTTGAGAGAAATGGATATTGAGCGAAAGCGTCGTTCGATAGATGCAGAGAGAAATGCCCAGGATCTGGCCGCCGAACGTGATTATCGTCATCAGTGCGAAGAAAGTCTGAGAAATATTATCAAAGCCTTTGCCCTCTTGCGTCCTCAAATTAATCATGGAGAAGCTGCAAAGGAACTGCTCACTCGATCTGCCCTAACTACTTCTCTGGCTGCGAGTAAGGCCTGCCGAAAACATGGTCGTTCTCTTTTTAGAAATATCGGGGTTGAACCTGCTGGCTATAGAGCGCTAGGCGCAGATGACTCTGACTTAGAGCTTCCTGATGACGTAAATTCCTCATGAGGTTTTTGTGAGGCTAGTTAGAGAAGAGTTGCGTCGAAGGGGTATACCAAGGGGTGTGTCTGAAGACAATGACTCTGGTGATGATAATGATGGTAATGACTCTGATGGCAGTGCTCCAGGAGATTCGGGAGGTCATCCCGAGGATCATTCGAGAGATGATTCCGAGAGTGATGCCGAAACAAAAGCTGGTGAGGGAACTGAAGGTGCCGGGCAGGATGTCGATCCAGCGAATCTTGGTGATTCTAGTAAAGGAAACACCGGAGGTGGCAAGGATGTTGTTTCGATGCCAACTATAAGGAGAATAACTATATATTTCGAGAATCCACCGAGGAGTATAATTAAGAAGAAGAAGAAGCTGAGCCTATGAAGGAGGATACCACTTTGAAGGAAGACCCTTCCGGCTTTCGAACTCTTGAAGAGGACTTGGAAGTTGAGAAAGAACTTTGGAATGCGATGAAGATTTTTCCTACCCCTCGCCTTGATTCTTCGTCTGGTGTAACCTTTTCTGATGTTTAAGAGCGAGTCTGTTTATTCTCGATCTTCTTTTTTGTTTGATGAAATAGATTTTCTGCGCTTTATATCAGCCATACTTGTACCTATAATTATTTGAAATAGAAGATCTTTTTGTGTTTTGTTGTCAAGCGTTCCCTTTTTTGTATTATTATTTTTATTGGCAACTCATGATCAGACACAAGTTTTACTTTGCAAACTCTAGGGTCCCTAAGGTTGCTTAAGGCGCAACTCCGGGGCTTACTTCGATATGGGAGATAGTAAACCATGCTAGTGGGGGCTTACGAATCACCCTTCCCAAAGGCTTTGAGATACCTGCCTGGTTTAAAGCAAACACTGGCTATCGAGATTATAGGTACCCGTTTTGCCTCAGAACGTTAGGTGGGTATCGAAGGTACAAAGTATATTCCTAGAGGATGTAGTGGTGTCCTGATAACCCATTTAGCCTAAGTAAAGTAGGAAACTTACGATGGGTAACTGCTATTTTGGATCTCGATAATAAAGTAACACGATGGGGGAGTGGCGGTCAAGGCTGGAGCTTAGACATGGTACTTTTCTCCTATCGCGTCCTAGATCTCGACCCTTCTATTCTCTGTAGCTCCTCCTTAAAGCTATGTTTTGATGTTTCGAAGGAGGTCCCTCGGCTGCGTAACTCACTTATCATTCCCATGAATGTAAGCTAATTAACTGCCTCGGGGTTCCATCCACCCTAAAGGTAGATGTTAATCCCATTTATCATCCCCTCGACGCCTCAAAAGAGAGGTCCTCATGGTCGTATGGTAGTGGGTCTGAATGCCTTCAGCTTACATAGCTTTAATGCAAAAGATTCACCGCTAACGAGGTATCTTGTGGGTAGAGGATTGTGCCATATAGCTCGTAGGCCCTTACGACTACATGTACATCAGCTCAATGCCTACTGCTCGAGGACTTTTATAATAATTGGCGTCAAGGCCTTTAATTTCATTGCGTCAAGGCACTAGGGGAGAAATGGCATCGTGGCCCGATTGTTTATGGCATCGAGGCCCTTATGAGATTTGCCTATTCTGGTAGGATCTGGAGTTTGAGTCGAGATATAGTATATCAAAATATAAATTAATGCTTATTTAAAATATAACAGGTCTAGCTGCTTTGCTTTATTTTATTCTTCTACTAATGGTATTCGAGATGCTTTTTGGTTACATGTGGAGTTTTTAATTTAGATGCTTTAAACTCTTCCCCTCGACTGGAATGCTCAACCTCTGTCCTTCAAGGTTGATCAAGCTGTAAGTGTCTTTTCTGAGTGCTTTTTCGATGACATACGGTCCATCCCAAAATGGTTTTTCTTCTTTGAATACTGCCTTTCCATTATTGGAAGAGCTTACTTCATTCACTGCTCCTTTTGGTGGTGCAATTGAGTCGCCTATTACCATGAATTGTTCTCTGTTTTCAAAGGAAAAACCTTTTCTTTTATTGACATGCGTTATGGTTAATTTTGGGGTTGTTCTCGAGTTTTTCATGGTGGTGCTAGCCATCCCTGCTTCCACCTCTGCGATGAATTCCTTTATGCGTGACTCAGTTATTTTTGACTGCTTGTTTTGACTTGCAGGATCATGCTTCAAATTCTCCCTCTGCTGGACGTCCATCTCATTGCATACACGTGCTTCGATAGGGTCACCCACTATTTCCGCGATTCCGAGCGGAGTAGGAAATCGAATTCTTCTATGGAGGGTGGAGGCTACCCCCATTAGGCTGTGGAGCCAAGGTCTACCTACAATGGCATTGTATGGAGAATATATGTCGATCACGCAGAATGATGTTGGAAGTTGCATCTTTCCCACGTAGATTGTTAAAGACAACTCTCCTCTCGGCATTGAAGGTTTTCCATTGAATCCGAAAACGTTATATGATGAGGGAACCAACGAAGCATCCTTTCCAAATAGCCTGTCATGGGTCTTGCCGAAGAGTATGTCGACAGAACTACCAGGGTCTACTAATATTCTTGGCATTGCTAATTCCTCAATATGTAAAGTTATAACCAATGGGTCGTTGTGCAATCTTCCTCCATCCGGGATGTCCAATGCCGAAAAGTAAACTGGCTGCTTCTGCCAGTCTTCTAGATGTGTTTTCACTGCCACACTCATTATCTCTTTTCCTTTGAAATCTCTCTTGTGAATTCCGTCTTTGATGTTATTTATGAAATTTCGCTCGACGACTTCTGCATGCACTATCGAGTTGCAATCATTGAACCTTGGAATGTTTCAATCAATGGTTATGACATATGCCTCGTGGTTCTTTTCTTCCTTCGGTTGTGGTTGATTTGGGGGCGGGTTTGGTAGTTCCAGAAGGTGGTTAGATTTCCCTTTTGTAATGAAATAGTAAATTTGATCCTGTGCCATAACGCAGTTCTCAGTGGAATGCCCATAAAACTTATGGAATTCACAAAAGTCCCTCGAATTAATTGTGTGGTTTTGCTGGTTTCCCCTACTCTTTGGGTATCTTATCTCGCCCACTGACTCGGACTGCTCGATGCTTCGAAGGGCTGCTTCAATGGAAACACACAGCTTTGGAAGTTTTCTGTCCTGAAATTGAGGAAATCCCGATCTAGGTGTACCGAACTTTCTGTTACCTTCGTACCTTCTTCTTGGGTTATTTACCTCGTAGCCTCCTCGGGAATCATTTCCTCTGATGTCGTTGTATCTCCTATTATCGTTGTATCTTCCATCACCAAATTTTCCTTCGTTTCCATATCTCGCATTATCGTTCTGCCTTTCCCTTTTTGAATAATCGCCAACTTGATTGCTCACGCCATGATCTCGCTCCTCCAATGATAGGTTATTTATCGAGTGCACCTGCTTCGATATGGTTTCCTTGCCTAGGGCTGCTTGTTCTTTGATTTCTTCTAACGTGATTCGCTCCTTCTGATATTTCCAAAGATCTTGCAGTGTTTCTACTTTCTTGGAGAAGATCTTATCGTACAGTGGATGATCTTTGTCAAGTGCGTTCAGGTATGCTCTTACTTTGTCCTTTTCCGAAGCTCCATTTCCAACTTCCACACATTGCGCTGTCCACCTCTCAGTCAGGCTTTTAATAGATTCTTTGGGTCTTACCTTGAGACTGAAGAGTTTTTCTACGCCAGGGTTGTTGTAAAGGAAATGTAGTATGAAGACTTTGGATAACTCCTAGAAAGATGAAATTGAACTTGCTGCCAGACCATCATACCAAGCTAAAGCCTCTCCTTTCAAGCTGGATGGGAAATACTTGCAGAGAACCTCATCCTTGTTCGCCCAAGCTAAGAATAATATTTGGTACATTTGGATGTGAAGGGTCGCATCTCCCGTTCCGTCAAAGATCGAGTTGAAAACTGGCATAGTACATTTCACTGGTATGGACTTGCTTAGCAGTTCTGGGCTTAGTGGCGAATGGTTGACTTCGTTGATTGCTTGATTCAATTTTACTTTATCAGTTGATTGTATTCTGTTGTCGAAGATTTCTGCTCGCATTGACTTGATTTGGTCCATCATGACTTTTTGTAGTGCTAAGGTCTCGGCATACTTTCTTGCTTGCTCGCTTTCGTATATCAATTGTATGTTGTTGCATCTTGGCAGTATGCCTGGCTCGATGTGCCGACTTGATGTCACCTTTCCATGCCCCTCTGGTCGCCTGGATGTCTCGGTATTGTTTCTCGACGTATGTGGCCTTTTGGAGTGGGAACTTTCATGGGGGCGAGAGTCCCCTTCATTGCTTCGTTTGTAGTTCGAGGCTGACTTTTCAGCTGCTTTCTTCTTTGCTTCTGCTAACTGTTTTTTGAGCTTTCTTATTTTTCGATTTTTCTTCATTAATTTCCTGAATTGTGCAGCCCTCCCCATTTCTTCCTCGGTAGGCTGATGTGCTTGGGTTACTTCATTTGGGATTTCGTCCTCCTCTTCCTCATCTTCCTCTTCGACTCCTTGAATTTGTTGCAGTGGGAGATCGTCTTCCTTTGGAAATCCTTCTCTTCGGGCCCCAGATCTTCTACTAATACTTCATCTTCATTTACTTGTTCCCTGTGCTGGACTGTACTTGCCGCTATTTCTGGTGATAGTCCTTTACTAGCTGAAAACCTAGTGTTGTGCCTCGAGGAGCCCGTTCCTTGTCTCGATGAACCTATTCCTTGCCTCGGCATCTGGTTTGACTTCGAAGTCATGATGACAATGACCTGCAAAGAGTAACAAACCCGCGAGGCCCAAGGCGGCTGGTGCAGTGTGCTATGGGTCTGACAGGCACCCTAATAGTTGTAACCGATTCTGACATGCTAGATTTTAGGGAGGATTGTGCGTACGATCCAATGGGATTTTGAGTAAAATATCTTTTTATGATTATTCCTTCTAACCGTTTTTTTGCTTGTTTAGATCTACCTTCCAAATATGGAGGTTCTGGAAATCTTGCCCTAACCTTTTTCGGAAAGGACACTGAGTGGGTCTAAAAGTTGTAAAACTGCTTTCCCAGTATATATTTGGTAGAGAAACCCTAAAATAACCTTGAACTGATTTTTACAACAGGATTTGTGTACAAGATTTTTAAAGGTATTTGCTGGAAATATAAATAACAATTTCCGAATTGAAAACCCATTTTCCTCGAGATTTATCAACATCCTTTTTGTAAAAACCCTTTTATACTCTTGATTAGATCTTTGTGTTTCAAAGCTTAGATTCCCTGAAGAAACATTGATCTTATCATATTGATAATTTGCTCTAAACCCTTGAGCATGCTAAAGCTTAAGATCTTTAGACACCCAAGGTGGTGGAGCTTGTGATAAATATAGTAGTGAAAGGAAATCTTGAAAACTTTAGAAAAAAATTTCCTAAAAAAATTGAAAACCACAAAAGTCACAGGCAAACCTAAGTTGTTTTAATCAGTCCCTGTTTCTAGCGCCAAATTGTGTTAGTGTAAAATCTGCTTAGAGACTTTATATTAAACAACCATGAAGTTCTTACAGCAGACAATGGATTAGCATACACAATTTACAGCCTAGATGATTACGAGAATAAACAATATACATCGAGAGATGAACTCGTACGCAAATAAACAAGAAACGAACTTAATAATCATTGAACTATTGATTTCTGGTAATACAATACATGGGAATTAG
>JAJJMA010313531.1:0-28854 GCA_023529015.1 Papaver nudicaule
CTTCAACAAGAAAAAATGTAGCTTTGTGAAAGAAAAGAGTATACAATGAGATGAAGATATGAGATAGGTATAATGATATAGCTCATAGGAGAGTCAACGATATACTTGAATATACACAAAGAGGGCTGTTCACAGGGGCAGGTACCCCACGTTGAGATATTATGCCACTTGAATTTGATTCATTCATAATGCAACAAGAAAAATATACCACTTGGTATAACATGACATGACTTCTGCAAATGTCATGCTAGCTAAAAGTTGAATTAAACACCATTATTACATTAAGTGTATGCTAGCAAGGTTGATCAGAAGTCTAAACTAATGACCTTTTATACATTGTGGCAGATTAGTTGGCTTATTTTTATTGGGCAGATCCTTGTAAACAAGCTCAACACGTTGCTTGGCCATTATTAGTCTTGTGATGAAATATCCTCTGAGATATTTTGCAGCAATAGTTGTTTTTTTCTTTTTTCCTGTCAAGGCTTAATTGGAGGCACAAGGATTTTGAAAAGGGCTTGAAAATTTAAACCTAACTGAGGACCAATTATAAGGGGTGCTAAATTTGATGAAAATATAAATTATCCCTGGAAAAAATTAACTGAAACCTAACAAAAATTAAAAATCACCCAAATCTTCTATCCTTTTTCTTTATTTTCTTTTCTCTAAAAGCAATCTAGCACGACCCTTTTAACTTCAAAATTTGGATTTTCAAACTTGAATTTTTGATTAACTTCTCTACAAACATGGTTTGTCAAAGGTCAAACACAATCGAGTGATGCTCCATTGTTGTATGAGATAACACGAATAGTTTCATCAAGATTAAGTGAGCAACAACAACCCCAACAATAACAAGAAGATGTGGCTCGAATGAGGAGGTAAGTTCACTAAAAACTATATGATTTTTAGGTTAGATTTTCAATTTTTTATAGTTACAGAGAAAAAATCATCCTAGTTATGTCATAGACCAAGGCTATTTTTCATCTTCTGGAGATGAAAGTTTAAAAATCGTCATGGTTAGTGAAACAACCATGACGATCTACATACAATCGTTCGCGTCATTTAAGATAATGGATAAAAGTCATAAAGGTGGTAGATAAGACCATGATGATTTTATACTTCGTGAAATGGAAAAGTAGCATTTGATTTAGCTTGGAGCCACAAACATACCGATTTTCTTAGTTGATCTTAAGTCGTCAATGTTTGAACCACGACCTTGGCGTTTTGTAGATAGTATTTCAATGCATGCTCATTGTTTGTGTATTTTTTATGTTTTGTTATATAGCCTCAGGGAGGCCACTCCTCCTCAGGATTCCGTAGTTCTATTGCGTCCTGTTAAGACGAGGGTACCGAGTACACCACCAATCTTTTATTTTAGTCCACGTATAAGTCAAACCTTGACCGGTTCCTGTAATCAAGAACTCAAGAACAAGATCTCTTTCAGATCTGATTGATTCACACAAGGGAGTCAATACAAGAATCCGAAAGACTGTGTCTACCAACCAAGTACGATACTTTAATTATATAAGATGACTCAAATATAATGCGGAAGTAAAGTAAAGTACACACAAGATTTTGTTAACGAGGAAACTACAAACTCGTAGAAAAACCCAGGGACCTAGTCCAGTTTTGAATACTCTTAAGAATTAAGCCGCCAACACACCTACTCTCAAACTTCGGACTAGCTGGTGCAGACAATATGACCCTAATACGACTATTAGTCACAAAGATTTCCCCTAAGTATTCCTACGCCTCCAACCACAGCAAGGTGGTCACGCACATGTACTTCCCTACGTAAACAGGCGCATGTTACTGTCTTACGCAAGAGTTACCTCACAGCCCGCCGCGAGGACTATCGCTACCCGACGTCCAATCGGACGATTACAACCTTATGGACAACAACCAAATAGTGGCAGTTCAATTCGCTAGATGATATCCTTGGTAACTAACAAATATTTCACCGAAGTCTTTTCACACCAAGAGTGAGGATATTGAGTTTACTTAGGCAATAAACACCTCGAGATATCGATCAAAGTTTCAAAACCTAAACTCCCGAAAGAGAAACCTTGTCGTCCCAGTTGGAATCAAGCAGATAGTTGTAGAAAGTACGATATGATATGACCGTGAAGAACGATGTACCTGCAAAGAACAAATCCAATAACAGCGATCTTGATTCCACTCAATATCTATAGTTTAGGCACACAAACCGAAAGCAGCTTGCTGACAAATCCAGGTTAATAGATAAAGAGTATGTTCTAATCACAACGATCTTGAGTGGCCTTATATCAGAAGAGAAGGACCTTAGAATAAACAAGATCGTTAGGTTTGATAGACGTGATAGAACATAACACAAGTACAATACAAAGAAGACTAGTAAACATAAACTAGTTTCTCGTAAGAGGTACTTTTAGGCTTCTCGATCCCAAGAGAAGACTTTCACGCAATTCTAGACTGAGAGCAAAATCTCAAAGGTAACTGAAAAGAAAAGCGTCAACACAAGCTACCAATTCCGAAGAAGAGCTTGGTTAGAGGGATAAAGCTTTTAGGAGAGATACCACTCCTATTTATATTGACTAAGGCTTTAGCTTTGAAATGAGTCAAAGTTAATTTCGGAAATTCCACAAAGCACATTTACATAATAGTTCCGAAATTCCCCATTTAGTCTCATAGCTTTTAATGAGAACTAATACTCTAGCATTTTATATTTAAGAAAAATATATTCCATAAAGAAAATATATTTTCGAAACATGTTTAGCCAAGAGCAATCAAAGCATATAATATCTTAAGGTATATTTGGATATTTCTTTTAATTCGAAATATAGTGCTTACCAAATATGATCCCTGGGAAAGATCTCAATTCGAAAACGTGTCCTTAGTTTCGAAAATCTCCTTAGATATTATTACTTCCAAATGTCGTCACCAGCTTTAATAATGTCGACATTACTTCCTTGGTAACCAGACGAACCTAGGTGGAAGTGGGATCTGGTCCAACGTGGTTCAACGTTCCGCATAAACGTATCATCACAGACGTGGACAAAGCCTTGTGTGTTAAGCTTAAGTGAACACATAGGTTCAGACATTCCGAATCACGCAAATAGATATACCATTGGAAGTACGGTGCGAGATTCCATGAGTAATAGCAAAATGTTAAATCTCCATAATTCTTGATTCCAATATAGATGTCACGTTAATGATATCCAAGAATTCAAATCAAAACATCAAATGAATAATTAAATGAATATTTGATCGAGTAGTAAATGATACGAAGATTTAATCACGTACAATATTGATCCGAAATCATGTGTCTACTAACTAGAGCGACTAACCATATTTCAGATGATGACTCAATCCCACTTAGTTGTACATTGAAGATGAACGAATTCAAACTTCAAACCGAGAATATCAAACTCATTAATTCGTTGAAGCACAAATCAAAAATGTAGAGTTTGAACTTCGAAGATACGCATTCTAAGTAAACCATATTAAGGTTTCGAAACGTACATCTGTTTTGGCAGAAACCAAATTAAGGTTTCGGAACCTTAAGTTCATTATATGACCGGAACTGATTTAAGGTTCCCAAATGAAGTTTTCATATAGCGAAACCTAAAGCTTGGTTTCAAAATCTAGATTCTGTTTAACAGAACCTTGGTTAAGGTTTCGAAACAAGAAACACATATTAAATTCTTCACAAATGTTTGGTGTCGAACTTGAGAGTCCATGTGGTCGAGAACCGTTTCAGCATCACACTTTTTTAGCCTCGACGCACAGGAATATATTTCTCGGTTCACATAAACCTTTAGGAAACCCCAGGGTCTTTTCGACCTTTTAGAACTCACATAGTCAAGACACATTGGCCTCGATTCTCAAGTCACTGTCAGCCACACAAACATAGTTACGAATCTGTTATATCTCATTGGTCACAAGTTTTACGTTTCAGACCAATAGCTTATGAATGCGAAAACCAGATTATGGTTTCGAAATCAACGTTAGTTTTACCAAAACCTACACTGAGGTTTCGAACATTGAAAATTCATAAGTTGAGATACAAAAATATGGTTTCGGAATCCAGAAGTGAGATACGGCATACAAGATATTCATATACATAATCAATTGAATGATTCAGAACTTCAGAGTTCAGAGCCAAACCATGACGTCGTATTCGAATCTCAGAAACACCAGTATTTCGAGTCTACACAACATAAGTGTGAGTCAAGATCTCTCTTACATTGGCTCATATAAATATATGCAATCAATCCGACAGAGCCAGACTAGGTAAGAAGAGACACAATACTGTGATGGATCAAATCTCGTAGTACTACCGAGATAACATCACATTGCTATATCCAACTCGAAAAGGTTTTAGGAAAAACCTTTATATTAACTTAGAGACGGAGAAGAAAAGAAAGCTCTAAGCAATATTAGAACGTCATAACTACAACACTAATACCACAAGTGGTAAAGCGGAGTTATCATAAGACACACTGATCACAAGTGATCAAGTCATAACGTAAAGCTCAAGCTGAGAGTTATGTTTATGTATTTTGTAGCGCAAGTGTAAAAGATAATGGAATCGCGTTATTTAGATTTACTAACCTGTTGAAAGATGAAGCCGGATGTCTTCGTTTGATCTTCAGTCTTTCTTTAACTCTTCAAACAGTGATTCTAAATCCTACCAAAATCTTCCACAACCTAAAGCTAACTCTCTCACATGACTTCACCTAATTGTGTGTTGTTTAGCGGTCGAGTTTTGATCACTAAAGTTGACAACTAAGCTTGACATACCAACACTTAGTGAGGTTGACCGAGCCATGCTCTAACACGTCCGACCCTAATTATGATGATGTTCGCATATTCCCACTACCAGATGAGGAAGACGAAGTAGTAGAGATTGCAGCCCCCAATGTTCAGTGGTTTGCAACAACAATGTTCGAAGTCTTCGATGAAGAAGAGTTTGTGACCATGTTCCGGTGCTTCGTTGTTTCTGTTCAACTTGTCTAAGGGTCGCACGCTTTCATTTTGGTGGTGAACGCAGAAATAGATTAATTAGATCTCGATGTGTTATCAATCTTTATCTATGAACCTATCTCAATTTATATGTTTGATCTAATGGGTTTTCTACTTGCTTTAAGTTAAGAATAGTTTTTTTTTTTTTTGTTAGTTAAAAACTTTGTTTTTTTAAATTATATTTAGTTGGTTTGCGTGTGCTTTGGGACATTGCATTTTTATTACAAAGTCTATTGAGCCATGACAATATTTTATAATCTTGTATAACGAGTCATCAAGGTAGTATTCATACTGCGACACTACGCCACATGGACCAGTTTACAATGGATATAGACGTTGCGCCGAATTAAAGCAACGTCTATTAGCGTTGCGAAAACGGCGTTACAAATTTTTGGTAACGTCTAATAACGTTGCTTTAATTATTTAAAGCAACGGAAGTTAAGTTGCTTCTTCCGTTGCTCTTTTTTATTTAAAGCCACGTAAGATAATATTGCAGAATTTATTTAAAGCAACGTTTTGACGTCACCACACGTCACCACTTCCGTTGCCCTTTTTGTTTTAAGCAACGTAAGTGACGTCACCACACGTCACCACTTTCGTTGCCCTTTTCTTTAGAGCAACATTTTAGATAATTTAGGCAACGTCTATAAACGTTGCGGAATATATAATTAAAATAAAAAAAAAAAAAAATTATAAAATTATATATAACAAAATCTGTATTATTACAAAAAAAAAAAAAAATACAAAAAAAATACATGTATTATAAGCCTATACTACAAGTGCCTGACATACACACATTCAGATTTATGGAATGAGAAAGGACTTGGACAAGAAAACATCAAATTACACGATAAGAATCAGTTACAAACAAACAAACAAACACAGATTCTTCTGTGAAACGTGTAGATGCAGATAGATTATATACCTAGAGATCCAAGACCAACTCCAATGAAAAGCAATGCAACTGTATAAGGCACTTTAGTTCCATGAGATAAATGTCTGGAACCGATTCCCAACACCATGCAAAGTCCAAAGAACATAATCGCACTTGTAGGTTCAATAGCAACAGCTTCTTCCTGATCACCTAATTTTGTTACGGCAGCAGCAGCTGATGGAACTGGACTATCTTAGACAATCAACATTTTCACAGTTCCAAAATAAACACTCTAGATTTCGGTGTTAACTTGAAACACCGACACTGTTATGTATTAGGATCAACATATGTAAAAGCACTAAGAGACATACCAGTTGGTGAATCTACGAAATTGTTTGACAACATTAGTAAACCTCTGAACATCTACCCTATCAATTGAAGCAGCCAAGTCCTGCCATATAAGAGAGAGCTCTTGGAGTTAAGTGAGAAGCAAACAGTTTATAATTTGTTAAGTGGAAAGGGCAAACTTAAGTACATAATTACCATGTATATTCATCCAAGAAGAGTAGAGATTATTATTAACTACACTTGCATCCGTAAGTATGATGCTTTGTAAAAGAACAGCATGACAAGGAAGTAGTAAAGTTGTACAGATATTCATATAAGTCTTATATGATGACTGAAGGATGTACCTCAAGAGCTTTTTCAGCGTTTATCTCCGTAATTACGCCAACTGCTGCATTTGCAGCCAATATCAGCAAGATGACCTGTCCATGTACCAAAATTGAACCATCTTTAGAAAGACAGAACATAATCCGGTAACTTTATCAAAGTCTACGAAGATTAAAAAAGGACAAACAAAATCAAGACCGAACCAACATAATATGCAGTTTCTGTAAGATACGTAACTTCGGAATCAAGCCAATGGAATATATCATAGCCAAGAATTTAGAGTAGCTGACTGAAGATAACTGACCGTTATTAACCTAGTTCTGTAATACTCATATTTGAGCATGAGATAGGTACCTTCCCATCAGATGTTTACGCTTCCCCTTCAGTGGCTTTAATCTTTTGTCTGCATTGTATAACCTAGTATTGACCAAGAAAGATGGAGCCTGCACAGAATCAAAAACCCATTAGTATATTAGCAAAGGTTAAAGTGTTAACAAAAGAAGATAAAATTCTGGAAACCCCACTTCTAGCCATTACCATTCTCTGACAGACCACACAACACTAATCTGCACTAACCTTCACCCATTTTACTAAGGATTTCATACTGCAATTAACCCTTTCAGGTTGATTTGCCATATAGCCAACCTATGTAACAAAACCAGGAAGACCCTATTGTGATGATTAAAAGTGAGTCCTGTCAGTTGAAAATTTGTGTCCATTAAGCAAGATGTTACTACGATCTCTTCCAATTTCACTACAATTTTTTCCAACTCACTGCATTATCACTTACGATTGGCCCAAGACTTAATGACAGCATCTACAACGGCAGCAGTTACTAGTTGCACATTATTAGCAAACCATGACCACTAAAAAGATACTTCTACAGAAAATGAAATGAGATGCATTTCGACCCAGTCCCAAAAATATGTATAGAACAAGGAATTAACCAATGAAAGTAAAGTAAAGAGTGAGATAGAGAAGTACCCATCTGTGGCTTGACTGAGAATATAACGACATCACTGTTTTCGACAACCTATTTATCCGATAAAACATTGTTTGATTATAATAAGATAGAGAAGTACCCATCTGAGGTTTGGTTCCAACATTTTACATTGATGGAAGAAAAATACACCACTGAGATGCCCATGGTACGATCGAATAACCTTGTTCTGCTCGAGATCCCAACATTTAACTTGTTTATCATCACCAGCAGAGAACATGTATGGCTACTGTGAGCTCACAGCAAGGCCCATGACTTGATCGGTATGTCCTGTTAACATAAGCTTTAGCCTTCCCGTTCCTACATCCCATATCTTTATAGTACGATCTGCAGAACCAGTACAAAACCAGGAATTACTAGGGTCAAACGCGATAGATCGTCAAAAGTTGATCCAATAGCAGTAACTCTTTAAACATCAACAGCATAAGTTGGATTTGTGTATCCAAGTCCAATAAGAAACAACAGCTGATTCCCAAATACCTTGGTCATATTAAAATGAAACAAGTTAACCAAATTTGAGTCATAACTCTTGTGTTGTTAGTCTAGACCCTGGTAGATCATTCTCGTCAACTAAATTGCCGTGTAGTCAGTCACTGATTCATGTCAAGCTAATGGAGAAGCATATCAAATCAATAATACTTCTTAACTAATCTAAAAAATTAACAACAAAACTACAGTAGAAGGCAGAATAAAAAAAGATATGAGATTTTCAGAAACAACCCAAATCAAAGAACGACAAAGCCTAACCTGGCAAAGAAAATTGAGATTTCCTTCATCGCTATTATTGGTACACATCTGGATGTTTTGCCAAGTTAAAATCCTTCACAGCAAGCATTAATCACCCTGTAAAATATCAAATCAAAAAACAGATTTGGTAATTAAAAACTAGGTTTATGTCAAATATCAAATCAAAAATCAGATCTAGTAAATAAAAAACCTAAATCAATTGAGAGATTTGATTTCGCAGAGAAAATAAGGAAAGAGAGAAAGGTTTTAGAAGAACACTCGACCTAAATCAGCTCCAAGAACACTCGACCTAAATCAGCTCCAAGAACACTCGATCTATACCTAGTTTACCCGATTTGTAACTATTTCACTCGATCTCCCCTCTTTTCCCTCTCTGGTTTTCTGCCTTCGTTCTCCCCTCTTTTCTCCCTGTTTTCTCTCTCGACTGGAAAAGATTGTTTTTTTTTAGACTTTCTTGTTTCTATCGGTAATAAAGATAAGGATAAGGTAAAGAAAATCGGTAAAATGAAATATAATAAAGGAAAATCTATTTTCCAGTAAAAAGACATATAAGCCCACGTTATTGGCAACGTTAATAACGTTGCTTAATTAATTATTAATAATTCCTATTTACAGCAACATTATTAACGGTGCGCAACGTTAACAGACGTTGCCTAGGGCGCAACGTTAATAGACGTTGCAGATGCGGAAAAAAAACACGTTGGGAATCCGGCCATATGGCGTAGTGCGACGACTTAATTGAATTATTGTTGTTAGGCGTGAAAAAAATAGTGAAGTCGTCATGGTTAATGAAATAACAATGATGATTAAATACATGTCATCATGAAGTTTATACTGCAGCATAAAGATTTTAGGTGGAACTAATACACCATTCTGTCTCAAATTTGCAAAATGTCGTCATGCATGGGTAAAATAACCATGACGCTCTGCCCATTCTGAAATTCATAATCAAACTGGCAGCCAAACAATAAAAGAACCTATATTCAAATAGAAATTAAATCATTCCGTGCAGAAAAACAATAGTTGTAGGGGGTAAAACCCCTCGGAACACGTGTCTCGCATCCAAGAAGCTTAACCACTCCGAGAGGATCAGCAGTGAAATCTCGAACTAGCCCAAAGAAGAGGTCACACAAGAACGAGGAGCAGACTCGGAAGGAAAGGATTCAGACCACGACGAGGGGCCGAAGACCAAGAATAAACTTCGGAGCGCCACCGCCTTACTCGACAGGGACTGACACCACCACGATTGAGTCTTTTGTCTTATTAGCTGTAAACCACCCAAGCTCGGCCTATATAAGGCGAGCTTGGAAAACTTTGTAAGGGTTGGATTCTTTGTGGGTAGAACCTAAGCAGCAAGAGAGGGATTAGGTCTGTATCTCCTCTGGTTCCTTACGGTTATATTCCATGTAATCTCGACATTGAAATACATATAAAATCTTTATACATTTAACCTTTGCTTTAGATCTTGAGCCTTGGATTACTGTTCTGTTATCTTCGGTATTGTTCTAATGGTCTTCGCACCATTGAATCTTGTTTGAAGTTACTGTATGTATGAGTAGATCTGATGGATATGGTGTCCTATGAGCCTATGCAGATTTTCTACTCGTACAATAGTAGTCTTAAAATAAAATACATGCTGATAGTAATTTTAAAGATCAAACACATCACTTTCAGCCATGGTTTAAACAAAATCAAAATGCATTAAACTCACAAAAAGTGTCATAGTGGTGTTTGCCTTTGATTGTAGGTAGACTAATCTTTGCCACCTCCGTTGATTCTAGCAGGCACTCCACGCTTACGATTGCGAATCCTCCTTGTGTCTGATGCACTAAAAACTGGGGGAGGTGAGGTAGTTCGAGACGTTGGTCCCAATATGGGCATCTTGTCAACCATTATCATCCAATGAGTATCAATAATTGTGGAACAGTGTGCATGATCATCGGGAAGAGGAATTGCTTCATATCCTCATTTATCTCTTTCTGTAATGAACATTCTTTCTTTATTTATGATAGAAAACCCCTCCATTGCCTTGTGGACACACTATGAGTAACACCCAGCACAGATAAACCAAGTTGGGTTCTCGAATATTTCAACCCAAGTTGGGTGAACTTCAATGGTTTGTCCTCATTGTTGACGATTGTAAGTGGATCACGAGGCAGATGTCCCTAGATTGGCTATAACCCAAGGTTGTTCATCCAATGAACATCAATCAATCGAGAAGAAAGTGTTTCATCTGGAGGAAAACCGATTGCAGCAGTAGGCATACCTCTTGTACCTAAGGAAAATTAGAAATAATGGAAATACCAAATACATTGGATTGATTAAGTGTGTTTTTAACATACAATGTTCAATAAATAGTTTCCTCCAAAGAACTTACTATTTGTTCTCGAGGTCAATATTACGCAAAGACTCATCGCAAACTTTCCAAAGTTGCATGGCGAACTCATACTTGTTCTCCCACTCCTTGGAGGTAATGATGTTCCTTCCAAGACTATGCAGGTGCACTTGAGGTGGTGGACATTGGTTCATTAACTTCAAACCGATAAAATGATTAGTCTTCACCCATACTATAACATATAAAGCCGAAGCTAACAACGATGACTAGGAAACCGCAACAAAGTTGAAAGCAATTTTTTTAGCAAGACATGGTGTTCAATTTGAGTTCTTATTAAGCATGGTAATTTTGTATGATTTGATGAATGTTGTCAATTTAGTTAATAAATCCTTGCAATTCAAAGATATGCTTATTGACGATGTCATGGGTCAAGTGGAATTCTTAAACATTTCCAAAATTATAGGGTAAATGGATTTGAAAGGGCCTTAACTAATGCCAAGGACATTGCTAATTAAATGATACTTGAAGCTAAATTTTATGTAGGTTGTATAATCGTAAAAAACAACATTTTGATGATATCAAGAAATGTGATGAAATAGTCCAATCAGCTGAAAATTCATTTCAAACTAAGTTTTTCTTACCGATTATTGATTAAGTTGGTAATTCACTTGAAAGACGGTTTGTGAAAAATAAACCATGTGACAGATTATTTGGGTTTTTGTTTAGTTCAAATACTTTAAATTCGATGGATGTTGCTAACAAAGGTACCAAAATTTATTAGGGGTCTACTAAATTGTTAACAAGAGCGATGATATATAATCATTTGAAAACTTTTTGTGACAATCTTGAACTACTCTAACACATGGGAAAGCATTGGATGTTGATGCAAATGATTTTTTTGCGAGTTGAAAGTTTTACGTGAAGTATTACCAATGGAAATAACTACATCAGTTTGCAAATTCAATTTGCTTAAAATGTTAAGATAGCTTTCTGATTTCATTTAATTCATATAAAGAATTATTAACACTTCTCGTTGTGGCATCCACAGAAAGACATTGCTAAATTATAAATATATTTAAATCATTTTTGCGTACAACCATGTCCCCAAGAAAAACTAAATGCGTTAGCTATGATATAAATTGAACATATTACTTCATGACGGAGTTGATATTAAGTCATTTATCAGTGATTTTGCAGCAGTAAACACAAAACGATAAAATTTACGTTGATAATCTTTTGAATGGCTTTATGTATGTATTTTCCTTTTTTTTCATTGTTCTCAATGTTGTTTGTTATTGTTGTTACCAGTTTGTAATTTCCGATAGTCATACTGTTGACATCCCTGAGCTGCTTTCATCATCTGCTGACCAGAACCAGCAAAATGGATTTGGTAAAATAAGTTTCACCGTTATTTTCTCTACTTTTATGGTTAGTAGAAAACCTTTATTTTGTTGGTTTTTTTCGGTTTCTTTGTTGTTGTTTTTTTGTTTTTTCAATGTTCTCATATCGTATGTTATTGTTGTTAGATTTGAGATGAACGAGTTATCTATTTAATTAAATTAGATTTTTTTCTCTTTACCAAAAGTAAGTTATAAAAGGAATGAGATGTATCTTTCCGTATAATATACTTGAGGATACGTCAATATCTCATGATCCAAACCCAATCGAAATACACAAACTACATATCATCATTGTAGATATCTTATTATTATATGCTTTTATTGTTTTTATTATAAATAAACTAAGACTAAAAACAAAGTCAAAGGATTAAATATTACCGTTTATATTTCCTCCAACAAATGGTTCCCTCGAGGAAACTTTATCTATAATATCGCGAACCTGTTTCGCCACTACCGTGGGAGTTGTAGTATAATCGAGGCCTCTCAAAAGTCTATTTGCATAAGCGACACCCATTCCTTTGGAAACAGATTTACCTGGAGGTACTTCTTCTACTCCATAGGCTAGGGTTCTCAACCGCGTCATGTTGAGTTCCTACCAACAACATTTTGTATTGCTCGACATCAACAATCTGGTTGTCCTTTAAAAAAGAATGAAGGGAGTCGTCTACTTCATATACGTTCACTGGGTATCCATTGCTTTCAAGGTACGTTGATGTGGCCCTCATATCATTGTGCAGGCCTTCCAACTGGTCCCTAGACCCAGCATTAGCAATGCCAAAATGACGTTCAATTGTATACTTTGTCCTAGTAATCTCCCCTACAAACGACCTTCGTAATTACATTTTTCACAGAGCTCGGTTTTGCTTCTCTGTTTGAAGTCTTACATTAAGTCATTTTGATCAAACACACTTACTGATAACATGAATTTCATACTACATTATTGCAAGAATTTATTAAAAACAAATCTCTGATTAAATAAATATCATGGTTTTCTCCTTACCTATGTTGAAGTAAGACTTAACCTCCTCGACTTATTCTACAAGTGGGGGTTCCTTTCAACCTGACCTATGGTTAATAGTTAACTACAAGTTACTATCGAAATTGTGGGACTTGTTCTTAAATGACCACATCCTCATATTGGTGTTGTTGAATTCAACATTGATGCCTCTGTTAAAACCCAATACGCCATTCACGGAGTTGTTGCTCGTGTCCAATTAATCGATCATTTTACTACCATGATCGATTTCCCCTTGCCATTGTCAAGGGAAGTGGATGTCTCCATTTCTGACTTTGTTTTATATCACGATCTATCCTCTATGTTGATGATTCTAGAGAAAGATACTTCATGGGGTTATCATAAAAAATATCGTGATCTCTTGATAGCCTCTGATTTCTTAAATGGAATCAATCTTCTCATTTCTGTGTTTTCCCCGTGACCCTCAGTTATAATGTTTAAATCTAGATCATCACCACTATCCGTCCAATTTGACCTTCTCTCACTACCTACTACAACTATGTGACAACGTAGGTAGACACCAATTAGTAATGTGCCGCCACCCTGAAATAGAACGAATATTAGCAACGCGATGAAATATTTCAAATCCAAAATAATCTCAAATCCAGATAGTACTGGTTACTTTATAAGTGAAATCAATTGTTTCTCCAACCTTGGGAGCATAGACGTGGATACACACATTCTTCAAGCAGTGCTGCTTTAAAGGCTCAGTAGCCTCTGTTGATCCGTGCACCAAAACCTTTTCCAAAAGAAAAAAGATGGCATTTAATCAGTGATCATCCTATGTATTCTACAAGAGTTGAAAAGTTATTTTGCTAATTTCGTTACTAACTATACCACAATAATTCAACGAGTTTAAAACAATCCATCATTAGTTAAACCAAAACTAAGAATTTCATGAATACAACTTCTGCTAGTCATATTGTTGGTGTCCCTGAGTTGTTTTTCATCATCCGCTAATCAGAAGCAGCAAGATGGATTTGGTCAAGTAAGTTTCACTGTCATTTTCCCTCTTTTATGATTAATTTAAAACCTTTGTTTTGTTTGCTTTTTCCATTTCTTTGTTGTTTTTTTTTTTCCATTATTATTTGTAAATCTAGATATTCTTTATTTTTATAGTTCTCATATGTTTTATGTTGTTTGTTATTTTTAGGATGAAATCAATCCCGTATCTTTACAACTTTCACCTGTTAACGAGCCATAGGTGTTGGTTCCACAATTAAATTTCAACACGTCATCTGTTTTTATTCTTCTCCATTTCTTTGTGGTTTTCATTGTTGTTCAATGCTTTTTGTTGTTTATTAATTTTAGACTGAAATCGTTCTTGTTGGCGAAGATCATGCCAGTATTCACTCTGGTCGTACTAGCTTTACTCTTGTAAGTTTTCTAGTTATGCATTTTTTTTTAGATTTAGTTAAGATTTATAAGATGGGGGTTCCGATAATTATAAAAATTCCATGGAATATTAAACATAGATTTAATCTAAGTATCTCACTTTACCATTGTTTATGTTAAGGGTTTTCGTATGAACGGTTAAATAGCTATTACGAATCACACTTAAAATAGAACAATGAATTATTCACTTGCAGATATATTTGTATGGATGTATTTATGTTCAATGTAGATGTATACTGATTCAGCTTGATTGGGTAATGCTTATGATATAGTAAAGTTTTTCGGAGTCATTTTTTTCTACATTATGTTTTTATATTATTTGAGAGAAAAGGTTTAACTGCACAAACCATAAAACTAGAGTAGACAGGACCAATTTGATTTAGTCTACTAAAGTCAGATTTTGGATACTGGAATTAGATTAGGTAGTTTAGAGTTTGACGAAGAAGACTGAACATTAGACGAAGACATCATTATATATTCATCTACAAATGTTAGTAGGAGTTGTGACATTTGGACTCTTATTATTTTAATTATCTACCGTTGGGAACATAGTCGGCGACTTTAGTATTCATAGTTTTAAGAAGTGATGAGATGCGGAAGCTTACAACGAAATTGATAAATGTAAAGGATAGATAATCAACCAAATTAGTTTCTTCTACCCTTGAGTTTCTACCCAATATTCAATTGGAAACCAATGAAGAACTTAGAATGGAGATCCTTCTATAAGAACTTATAACTTCTACCCAATAACAATTGGAAACTACAAGGTACTAAGAGGCATATAAATGAAACTCTAGAATTAGATGAACTAATTCCACCTAGAGATACAATTAGGGTTTGAAGAAGAGAAGACTCTCATTCTCACAAAATGTTTGAAAAACATCAATAAAATATAAAACTCCCTTTCCTAAAATTCTATCTTCTTACTTATACTTGGACCAAGAGCATATTTGGCATTTTATAAATACCACAATGCATCAAGAAGGAATCCTATCAGCAAGATTAAGAGAATATCTTGATTTCTTATACAAAAGTTTACTTCGTGTATTTCGAATATAGGCTTATAGGCATAAAGGTTCTATACACTTTTCACAATGATAGTTTGCTTGCGAATCAAAGTGTGGAGTTTGTTGAATCTTGGAGAATGTTCGAATTCTCGAGTGAAAAAATTAAAGTTTGAGCAAAAAAATATTTTGGTTCACGTGCTCAAATATATGGTTCACGAACCTCAGACGTGTCTGAGTATCATGAACTGCATTTAACACTTTTATCCGTGAACCACTTTTTCGGGTTCGCGAACCAGGACAGCCGGGAAAGTTTCAGAAGTCCAAAAGTGTTTTGGTTCGCCAACCAAATGACGTTTGTTCTCGATTTACTCATTACTCACTATCACACAAACTTATTGTGGTTCACGTCCACCTTCTTAACAGTTTACCAAGGCGAACTTTCACACATGGGATTCTAACCTAGAATTATGCTCGTGAAGATGAGTTTCGTTCTTTCACAACTTGTGCTGACACAAGACTCTTGAAGCAATTAAACTTTACCTAATCACTTGGTGATTAAACTCTTATTGGTTTCCACATTTGAAAGGACTCTGGATTACTTGGAGTGCAATGCAAGTAACATGCATGTATACGCATTTCACGAACTTGTTTGCATGTCAAGTAGTCGTGGCTTTATTCCTAAGCAACATAGCCTTATTGAATTATATAAATAAGGGACTCCCAAAATAAAAACAACACGATAGAGAATTCTATGAAAATCCCCTACACTTCGGTGTATCCCTGTTGTTTAAGGAGTCGTCCCTATATAGATGTATTTACTTCGGGAATTGGACTACGACTAAGACTTCAATTGAGGATTTGTGAAGGACAGGTATATACAATTTTCTAGGTAGTATTGATCAAGTCTGGTAATCTTGGTTAGTTGCATTGGTTCTTGTTTTTTCTTAGGTCCGTATCTTATGATATAAGATCATTCAAGAACAATCAATCAACTGCAAAATTGATATAAACTATGTACGGCTGCGTATGCATGGTAATTCCCAGTAGTTACGTTAATGTGAGAATTGAACCTGGTTATTTACTTTTGAGATATAGACGAGTTAGGCATCATTTATCGTTTACGTTCCAGCCCTAATTCGTAAAGAAATTTTCGTATAACCTTGATCATATATAAAGAAAGCCACTTTAAAGTAATTTCTGTTGGAGGACAGATCGAGTACAAAGTCCTCACATCAGCTGAAGCAACTCCCAGGCCTTTGAAGGACATCAGGTAAGAGAATCAAGTGTGTAGGTGGGAGATCCAAAACAAGTAAGGAGAGCAACAGTAACTAAGTCCTAAGTCACTTAGAGGACATCACTTGGAGGGTCGATTCGGTCTCAAGTACATTTCAGTCCTAAGTCTTATAGTAGGCTAGTATTTGTAACAGCTTAATACTATGCGATGTTCAAAACTTAACGAGATCCCGGTTTTTTTTTTGCCTTTGCAGTTTTCCTCGTTAACAAAACTTCTGGTGTCTTTATTTACTTTACTTTCTTGATCATAATTATCCAAATGTGCGATAAAGATTTACAAAGACTTATCTTCGTAAGGATCCATATCTTGAAATAGAGATCGGGTCTAGATTAGAACCAACTCAAGTTTAAGACTTGGATATTGATTTTTGAGATCGCCCAAATTTTTCCATATAATTCACGAACTAAGAAGTTAGTGGGGTATTTGGGTTCCTCTAATTTTTCAATTGGTGTCAGAGCAGGTAAAAACCTATAATACTTAATTGTCTGTGTTTGTTCACTTCGTGAACATGGATAAGAGATCAAACTCTTGTAAAGTACCACCCATATTCGACGCCAAAAATTATTTATGATGAAAAACTACCATGCGTCGTTTCTACAAGACAGGATTTCAAAGTTTGGATATATATCATAAAATGCTACACACCTCCAACTAATGTTGTTGATGGTGCAAATTTGAATAAAAATGTCGGTGATTATGTTGCCGAAGAAATCCTTGCTACTAAGCAGAACTATGATGGTCTTATTCACGCCGTAACAACTGATTAATTCTATCACGTGGAAACTTGTGAAACCTAGAAAGAGACTTGGGATAGATTAGAGACCTTATTCGAAGGGAATGCGTCATAAAATTATGCAAGGCTTCAAAACCTTACATCTGACTGGGAAAACCTATGCATGTCAGATGATGACACCTTTGAAGAATTTAACCACAAACTCTCTGAAATTGTGAATGCATGTCACACCTTGGGAAAGACTATTTCAGAAAGGGATATCGTGTGTAAAATTCTAAGGTCGTTACCCTCAAGATACGAGTCAAAAAGTGATCTTGTTGGTAAGCTTGAAATCTTCAACCATGATTTTAGAGTTTGCGAGCATGTGTTATTTTTAATTTATCATCATTAATAGAATTACTTGAGTTAGATATATATGTTTATTAATGATGCTTGCAATACATAATCTTTAACGTTTATTCTTATGTATTGCCTACATGACTCTATTCTTTGCTATCCTAGTTATAATTAATATATCGTAGTAATGTTTATCATAAAATTTATGTTGTTGACTCCTTGTTCTAAGGAGTTAAAACTTTTGATGATCATTATAATCTCTTAATTCACTGGATTAAGAAGTTATATTCTTATTCCTAAAAAATGGCTAAGAAAAGAGAACCACTAAGATATTTAGATAAAAAGTTATTCATAAAAATGTTTGTCCAAGTGTATGGTTTTATGTATTTACTTGTAAAGACTTCTGAAAAAGCAGAGGTACCGAAATACTACCAACTTTTCATTTTGGGTTCGTGAGTCTTATGGTAAGATATGGACGATCTCAAAAATCAATATCCAAATCTGTGATAACCTGAGTTAGATCATAAGTGATCAATCCGACGCAAGACAAGTCTTGGTGAATCCCTCGAAAGGGTTGGGAATTAGCTGCAGGTTATAATAACGTACTACTTGTGTTTACTTTAATTATATAATCAGAGATATAATACGGAAAGTAAAGCACTCAAGACACCAGAAATTTTGTTAACGAGGAAACTCCTATCTAACTAAAAAACTCCGGGACCTCTTCCAAGTTGAACATCGCACAGTATTAAGTTGTCTAAAAACACTAGCCTACTATCAGACCTCGGTTTGGGATGTAGAAGAGACCGATTCCACCCTCCAAGCAAATCAATTACTGTCGCACTCCTTAGATCTCTTGGATCTCGCAAGACCATACACACCCTAGCCGACGTCCTTTACAGGCCTATGAGTTGCTTTAACCGTTGTTGAAGGCTTGAGATAACTTCGTCTTTGCAACCTCTATTATCTTGTGTGTGTTCGAACTGTCCTCCACAGTTTAACACACGAAAGTGACTTCCTTTAGATATGATCAAGGTTATACGGAAATCTACTTACAAGTTAGGGCTAGCATGTAAATCAAGTAAACCGTGCCTAACTGGTCTCTACCTCACTTAAGAAACTTACACAATCGGAGCTAACTACGTCTTACAACACGAACGTGCAGTCGTACGTTGCTTCTTGAAAACCTTGTTGTCGCGTAGCTATTCTTGAATGGCCTTATTGCAGAAGAGAAGGATCGTATAATAGACAAGAACGAACTCAGTCTACCAAGGTTACACTTGGAAACTTTTTAACGTTTATCTGCCAGGTAGTTCGCTAGCTCATAAACTACTTCAAGATAGGGATCCAATGGAAATGTGAACAACTGAATCTTATTGAACCATTGAGATTCGTTAGATAGACCAGATAAAATATTTTTTGTGATAAGGAACAATTTTATCTAAGTGATAAGAAGTTATATGTTAAACCCGCGTAGAAATCCCGAAGATTACCATCAAGAGTTTCGCGAACCTCTTGAACTTGGAATCCAGGCTAAAAAGTTGGAGCATGTTGTTCACGTACATATACGTGTACAAACTCAACTTTTTGGTACACGAGAGAAAAAAACGAAGCACTTGTACGCGATCCGCCTGGTGCCAAATTAGGGTTTTAATTGGATCCACTCGAAGTCTTGGACTGGGCCAATTTTCGTACTTAGACATGGTTACATCCTGAGCTACAATCCATAACTCTGCTCTAGAGTATACTCCTTAGATTCACCATTCTCCTACATTGATTTGCAAGCAAAACATTGCAGTGGAAAGTGTATTGAATCTAGCTCATGCATTTTGTAAACTTAGTATACTTGGAAAGCATACCAACATAACTCATGTTTAAGTAGACAAGAATGCACCATACAGGGAAGCGAATCAAGCGTCAAATGAACTAGCCAAGTTGTGAAAAAACAACTGCATAACCCTACAAATGCTAGTGTATATATATGGGACTCCGAAACTACACAATTCCTGCAGGAAATACTTTACAAGGGCATGAAGTCATAAATGTTTATGGAACCCCAAGAATTGTTAGATAATGTAATCCTAACCTGTAAATAAAATGCCAATCTTTAGAAAAATGTGTTTTACATAAAAGAACATGCGACTATAAAAGCTAACCTAATTGAAGTATTTTGCTACAAAGATAAGCTACCATCGTAGGTGTTACTCCTCCAAATCCCTCGATCTAATCCAAATTCTACTCATTAATACTAGCCTATGACTAATCCTTCTATACTTTTCATTTTGAAAGAGATATAGTATCAAGAAACTCTATCCCATTGCCCTAACTCGCACCGAATCGACTATAATTTTCACATTTCCAACCGCTTTTTACATGCCCTCTGACCCTTTCCATTTTATACCGACAAAATTAACATTGCAAAAACCAAATGAGAGAGAGGATGGACACAAAACCCAACCTCTTCTTCCCCGAGTGGCTGGGCCCACCCTCTCCTAGTCGGTTTTTACCATTTTTGTTTTGCAACCGGTCCAGCATTGTTGCATTTTGCATCACACGATGTTTTCTTTTACCAATTTTGGTTAAAAAAACAGAAATGACTTGTTCACCAAATCATATCCCCACCAAACTTTCCCCAACAGATCCAATGGTGAGATCAGTTTGATCAAGACCACTACTAAACCCATGTTTGAATTGAAATTGAGATACTGATACAAGTTCTTCCCTTCTGAATCAGAGAGATTCATATCTGAAAGAGGTTGACAATAAATTCTTTCAAAATTGACTATTTGTCCCTCTGTTAGAGGTGTTCCAGAAATGCCTGGGATCGAGTAAATAGCTCTACAAACGAATGGATCGGATCGAATTAGAAAATCACAAAGTCCCTAAGCCCTCGGATCATATTTCCGTGAAAGTGGTAGTGAAAGTGTTTGGGAGTGTACAAGGACTGTTTAAAACGTGACAAGTGTTCTTATAACTTGAAACGTGGAACCTGGTGCACTACAGGATCCTCACTTCTCAAAGCCAACCGTTACCAACCAATAAAACTTGAAGCTAAGGTTTATGTCCCGCTCTCATTTCACTCCCCCACCGGAAAAACCATCAAAATTCCAAAGACAGTAATGGCTACCCGTCTTCCCAACCAGATTTCCAGGCCAAATTCTCATCTGTCCATCACTAATTCCCAACAATCAAAATCAACCGGAATCTCTTTCCGGCCACCTTTTAAACAACCCAAAAGTACTGGAAAACTAGCACTAAAGTGCAGCTTAGTTGACCAACAAAGCCCATCAAGTACAGAACCAGTAGGTGATATAAAGAAGCTAGTGGATTTCTTGTATGAGGATTTACCTCATCTTTTTGATGATCAAGGGATTGATGCCACCATGTATGATGAAAGTGTAAAATTTAGAGACCCAATTACTAAACATGATAGTATTGGTGGGTATCTCTTCAATATTAAACTCTTGAAGAAGCTTTTTACACCAGACTTTCAATTGCATTCTGTTAAACAGGTATGTATACATTTTTTTTTTTCTGTGGCTTAATTCTAATACATATGTTTTGGTTGAATCTTTGTCACACTGGCAGAGCCAGGAAGGCAAAAATATGAATTTTCCGTAAGTGCGAGAGAAAACATGAATGAAATAGCAAATTTATGAGATAATTCTGTGAAAATATGCACAAGTAGGCTGCCTCTAGGAGCCGGTTGGCAATTGGGGGCAAATGCCCCACTTGCTCATATCTGGCTCCACTTCGTATTCCATAGCTGTTCAAGGGAGTTTTAATCAAATTCATATGACATTAGTTGCATTAGATGTTGTAGAAATGATACAAGAGTTCACGAGACTATCTACCGGAATTCCTTTTAGATCGTCTGAACATGAAACCTAGCTAGGAGGTCAGACGTGTGGAACAGAATGTAATAACATAATTAGTGTGGATATATTAAGGTAGAAATTCAGTATGATGGCTTGTTTTGTTTTGTTTGTTTGTTGGAGTTGCGGCTTGGTTAGAGCTTAATTAGGAATAAACCCACATGATTAAGATAAGACCCATAGGTGCTAGCCAGAGAGAAGACCCGTGGGTGGTGGCTGGATTGCCGAGTGGGTCATAAGATTACAGACCGGTAAGGCGTGAGCAGATAAATCTACAGCTAAGCCTGCAAAGGTGGTTATTGGTGCCTGACAGATAATGAGTGTTTATATGAAGGCTGCACAAAAGTGTGTGCCAAACTGCCTATGCTGTTGGCAGAAGTGCTTGGTGCTTGCACTGTCCAAACACCCATTTCTGTTTAGGTGTATTGGAGAATTGATGCTCAGAACCCAAATTACTGTATGAATTATTCTATGAACTATATTTCTTCTTGGTTTGTTATTTTGATGTCTCAAATGCGTTATCATTTTTTCGGAATGTAGACAGGACCTAATGAGATAACAACAAGGTGGACTATGATAATGCCGTTCGTGATCTTACCTTGGAAGCCTGAGCTAGTCTTCACAGGAACCTCCGTCATGGGGATTAACCCCAAGAATCAAAAATTCTGCAGTCATGTGGTAAGACTTAATATTTTCCTTGGACAATTTTATACGTTCAATTTTGAAATAATTTTGTAGAGTAGTTAACTTCATGAATTTTTCCCGCAGGATTATTGGGATTCCATCAAGAATAACGACTACTTTTCTGTTGAAGGCTTGCTGGATGTTATAAAACAGGTACATTAACCTTGGAACTATCCGGTAACGAGTACTGAATTCTATTGAAATACAGACTTTAAATTTAAATGAGTATGTATTTTTTTTTTACGCTGAAGATATGATGTTGAACTCTCTATAGCTGCGAATATACAAGACTCCGGACTTAGAGACCCCAAAGTATCAAATATTGAAAAGAACTGCAACTTATGAGGTATGTGTGTTCACTTGTATATGAAAAGTCTAGTGCATTGTGACTTTTTGTAATTGGATTTTGATTTGTGATTCTGGCAGATCCGGAAGTATTTTCCGTTTGTTATTGTAGAAAAGAAAGGCGAGAAATTAGCAGGTTCGACTGGCTTCAATGATGTAGCTGGGTGAGTGTCGGAAAATGAAAAATGAGTTTTCATCTTTCGTATTTTCAAATCAGAAATGTATTTGACAGTAAGCTGGTTTATGTTTGTAGATACATATTTGGGAAAAATTCTACCAAGGAGAAAATACCAATGACATCTCCAGTCTTTACTCAAGCTTTCGATAAAGAACAATCAAATATATCCATCCAAATTGTTTTGCCATCGGAAAAAGAATTGAGCAGGTGAGATTATGAACTTACTTTTATGATTTGATTCACCTAGATATCTTGTGCTAGTTTCCCTACCTGAAATGTTGGATGAGGCCATTTTTGCTAAAATAGGGGCTGAATGCCCACGTACATCTCTCTCTATCGGAATTCGCTCTGATCCTGAAAGGTAATGCAACGCCGGGAATGAGATATGAAAATAGGGAGCATGTTGATAAGTTGTCTATTCATGCAACAATCGGCATAAAGGAAAGTGGACCAAATGTTAGTTAGCAAATCTAACTCATCTACCAGTCCATTGAATATCTGTCTCCAAAACCCCAACTCTGGCACATTCTTCGATGTATAATTCTTGCAATATGTACACTGTAAATCTCAAAGTCAGAGCCACAACAGAAAGCATTCTCCATTGCGGAGAAAGTATTCTGTCCCATTCCGATAACAAAATAAATGTTCAGAGGAATTTTAAAATTTCAAGCAAATCAGATAAAATGTGTTACACAGTATATTATACGAGAATGACTCGGCCATGTTCGTTCTGAATGATAGACATTGTTAGTAAAAAGAGAGCGTAAGGGTTGAAACGCATATTAAGTCAATGAAGGATGAATAACTTACGATTTACTTAGCTTATTCTTGTCTGATTAACTTCTTCTCTGCATTAATGTAGTCTACCAGAACCAGAGTTAGAAGCACTTAGCTTGAGAAAGGTAGAAGGAGGATTTGCCGTCGTATCAAAATTTAGTGGCAAACCTACTGATGAAGTAGTTGCTGAAAAGGAAAAAAGCTTACGTCGTGCAGTTCTTAGAGATGGTCTTAACCCAGAGGAAGGTTGTATGCTTGCTCGGTACAATGATCCAGGAAGAACGCGGAGCTTCATTATGGTACTTAAATCAAACCCTTTTCATGTTTGTTTTACTTTCCGTTGTTATTTCTCTGTTTATCCTCTGATTTCATTGTTCGTTTGCTTCTTGGGATTTTTTGCACATGAAGAGGAATGAAGTGCTGATATGGTTGAAGGATTTCACACTGGAACAAAATTTCCTATAGCTTTTTACCATCTTTTTCTTTTGCCATACTTATGTTTGTTGCACCATACAATTGCTATTGGCCTATATTGCACCATTGAGAGGTTTGGCAGGTTTTTGAAAATTTTCCCAAAGTTGTAGCCAACCTTCTTCTAATGTAAGTATCATTTTTCTAATGCAAAAACTGCAAATATTTCTTTGTTGATTCTGAGTGTATTTGCATGATCAGTATTTTCTTGAGTTTCAGAGGTGAAATCTCATTGTATTTGGTTGCACACAAAAATTTGTTATAGAAAAGAGGTAGGATGACTGGGATAAGTAGAAGCCCAAAACATCGTGTGAAGGCCTCCACACCCACAAAACCATGAAGGAAGTGGCAATGCATCAATTTACAAAGGCACAAGAAATTATCCGCAACACTATGTAATCACTATTATAGTTTGAATGAACTGAAATGTGATTCCTCTTAGGAAAAAACAATTAAAAAAAAATTACAAAGCCAGAAGCTCGACTAACCTAATCTTACTCTTACAGACGTAAAAACGTCGACCCAACCTCTTTCTAAGATTGTATAACAACTTGTGTGAAGTGAACTCAAATTGTTTCTAGCATTGGCTTAGGAGGTGTTTCGATACATTGTTAGAAATTATTTTTCGATTTGATTAAGTTGGAAAGTCAAAAATTAATTTGTAAACATAATCTTTGAATGGCATTTTTAAAAGTAAAAAAGACAAAAAAAAAATCTTTTGCGGTACTAGATCATTGAAGATGTATCACTATCAGAAAAAATAGGCAATTTGGAAGTATGACATATCTAACCAATTTGTTCCGTTTAGGAACTTTTCTGCAACCTTTCATGAATTCGTGCTTGTTTGGATACACACTCAGAAGCAACTTTTCGATTTCTCGAAGCAAAAAAGTTAAAAGTTAGTTTGCCAACACAATTTCAGAATGATTTTTGGAAGCAGAAAAATTAATTTTTTCTGAAGCAAAACTTTTCTACTTCTAACTTCTGGAATCGGCTTCTGCTTTTGGAGTGCTTTTGTATTCAAACAGGTGCAGCTTTCAGCTTCTCGGATCGACTTATATGGTACCCAAAAAAACACCTTCATAGGTCCGTCCAATTCCCCCAAGTTATTGGGCCCAACAAGAATCCGAATGATTATTCGACCCGGTAGACAGTGTATTTCTCCACCATAACCTAACGGCGTATATTAAAAACCAACATTTACCAGAAATTCACAGACAAAACCCTAGTCCGTCTCTCTCTCTCTTTCTCTCTGTGTCTGTGGATTTCCATTTGTAGAAGGAAGGAAAAGAAGGAAGAGATGGGAGGTCAGAGGGAAGTAACGACATCATTAGATGCAGTCCGAGATAAGAATATCATGCAACTCAAGAAGATGAATACTGCTCTTTTCCCTGTTCGTTACAATGATAAATACTATGCTGATGCTCTTGCTTCTGGTGAATTCACTAAGCTAGGTAAATACAAACACACCCCTTTATCTCTGTATACTGATTTAAGGGTTCTGTAAGCTAGATGTGATTAGATGCATGATTAGTGTTTTCAGTTTATTTTGATCTCAAAAGTGAGGTTTTTGATTGGTCCAATGTTGTTTATTTGTTTTATCAAAAATTGGGTTTCAAGAAATTTTCCCAATTGCCAACAAACTCATCTTATAATTCATTCAAAATGTGAATTGAATGAATTTTAAGACGAGTTTGTTGGTAATTGGGAAATGGATTAGAAGTTCGGGACTACTGGAATTCTGTATTGAAATCTTTTGTGACAACTTGGTGCATTATGAGCATGCCATCTTAGAGTTGTTGTATGTTTTATAGTAATATCTGTGGATTGCGTACAACTTCCTATGTTATAGAAGTGAAGGAATGGGCTCATTTAACTGTTGGAAGGTAAATAAACTCACAGTGATAAGGAATGTGGACCGAGAGTCTTATGCTGTATGGCTGATTATGTTTTGAAGCTTTATTTGGGGAATAAAGCATTGGTGGTTAAACTTATTTGGAAAAGATGGGGGATACTTGGGTGCTAGTCCTGAATATGATTATCCTGTCTTTAATTGTCTTTGGTAGACACATCCGACTGTCAACTTGCCAATTAAGTTTTAGTAGTTACACATTCTGTTAGCTTAAACTATTTTTATCCATTTCTTTGTTTAGATCGTGTGTTTTTTCATATATGACAGCTGAGAGATGTTGTTTGTACTTTAGATTCTTAAAATAAGCAAGAGTTTTTAAGTTTTTGTTCTTATTTCTTTTGTCCACTTGTATGGAATTCTACATTGGAATCTTCTATGGCTACTTGGTTCTTATGAGCATGCCATTTTTAGAGTTGTTATGTATTGAAGTAATTTCTGTGGACTGTGTACAACGTCGTATGCTGTTGAATAGCAAAATGTGGTTATTTTATTGTCGGACAGTAAATAAACTCTTGAATATAAGAAATGTGGACTGGATTTTCTTGGTGTTTCTTAGACTGAGTGTTGATGTAGTTAAGGTATGTATCTGATAATTCTTATGCTATATGGCTGATTATGTTTTGACGCTTTTTGGGGGGAATAAAGCATCAATGGTTAAACTTATTTGGGAAAGATGGGTGGATTCTTGGTACTAGTCCTGAGTATGGTCCAGAATATTATGCTATATGGCTGATTTTGTTTTGTCGCTTTTTGGGGGGAATAAAGCATCAATGGTTAAACTTATTTGGGAAAGATGGGTGGATTCTTAGTACTAGTCCTGAGTATGGTCCAGAATATTAGTTTCCTGTCTTTAACTGTCTTTGTTAGATACATCTGATTGTTAAATGAAATTTCTGCACTAAGTTTTAGTAATCGCAGATTCTGTTACCGTAAAGTGTTAATTTTTATTTGCTTGTTTAGCTTATTAGAAACGCTTCTTTTGATCATGTGTAGTTTGACAAACTGATAGATGTTGTTTGTACTTTAAACTCTTTAAATAATTAGCAAGAGTTTTTAAAGTTTTTTGTTCTTTTTTCTTTTGTCCACTTGTTTCTTAATAATCAAGTTTTCAGTCTTAGAGCTCCTTAAATACTCTTGATGAGTATTAGCTTATTCCCATGGATTAAAAAACTATGATTGAACTTTGATGTGAAAATTAGCAGGGGCAGCTCCAGATTGTCCTACTTTTAGTATTCGTTTTTGAGGTTTTGTCAGTTGTAAGGAGAACACTAGTTCATCGTCCCAGATGTTATTTCTGATTAAGCTATAAACTTGTTTTCAGTAAAGCCAAAGCCTAGATATGACTTCGCGTTGGAAATATCTTCCTTTTGTACTAAAGAGTACTAAATTTATTGTTATGTTATAATAATTGTTATACTCGTCTCCTTTGATATTTGTGTTTATTATTCCAAAATGTCAAACTGTAGGGCCTCATAAAGTGTTCTCTTTTTCAGCTTACTACAGTGATATTTGTGTTGGTGCAATTGCCTGTCGCCTCGAGAAGAAGGAAGCTAAGGTTGACCGTGTTTACATCATGACACTGGGTGTCTTGGCTCCCTATCGTGGGATAGGAATCGGTTAGTACATGACTTATCTGTTCTCTTCATATACATTTGTGCATCGGCTTGTTTGACCACTTTTAACACTAACTGAAGTTATTCTGTAAAATACTGCCTCCACTTACATGTGGAGGTGCTCGATTTGTGATTCCTATAGAATTCATAGGGATGCCAAAGAAGGAAAAGAATCTAATGCACATGTTACTAATGCTTATTAACTGGTATTATATCAATCATTCGTGAATAAGGACAGGATAACCATCAAATATGCAACTATAGATAACTACAACTCACCTATTTGGGTCAACATCTACGATGTTCATGGCCTGAAGCTGTTGTAGAATATGACGATCAATTGAACTACTGCTCTTGCAGAAATGGGGTGGACGACTCCATTCCTCTTTCACCCACAATAGATTTTCTTGAAACCACCTTCACCAAGTCCTTGCCTCAAGTTGATCTTCCTGGCCATAGAAGCTACAACACAAAGAACTATTTACAACCCAAACTATCTATACAGAACATAACTCATGATGTTTCCAAGACATTTGAATACTGCTTACCAGCTGTGATATATTACCAGTCTGCGTCGTAAGGAGCAAGCTCTTTGAATTTAGCAGTCTTGGCAATGTCAGTCCAGTGGGAAGCTCCATCTGCTCAAATGCCAAGACATGTGTGAAAATCGACACAAAAGAAAAGATAATATGAAACAAATCTTTTACGAACAAATATTGTCTTCACCTTATCACTAAGCACACCTATATGCCATATTTGTCAGACCTGAAACTGGAAACAGTTGTTAATTGGATCCATCACAGCTAGCCGCTGGTTACCTGTTTAAATGTGACACATTGGTATCACAGCAGACCGATTTTTTTTTATTTTTCCCTGTTTCTGTTATAATTTGTTCCCATTCAGTGGGGCAGTGGAAGTTGGATTTTTAACAATTCAAATGATTAAGTTGACAAGGCAACCTTCTCCAACCAATCATGTGACTAAGTTTATGTCAGCTTAAATGTGTTCCTGGCTGTTTTTGCAGGTACCACGCTATTGAACCATGTTATCGATCTAGCCTCCAAGACAAACGTTGCTGAGGTTTACTTGCATGTTCAGACAAACAATGACGATGCTCTCAATTTCTATAAAAAGTTTGGGTTTGAAGTCACTGAGACCATCGAAAACTACTACATGAATATTACCCCACC
>JAJJMA010313545.1:0-26979 GCA_023529015.1 Papaver nudicaule
TACTACTTGGGCTTCTCTTATTTTCTTGATTTCCTTAGTTTCTTGGGTTTGATGGTGGGATTTTGTTGATTTCTGATGTTCTGGGTGTGTTTAATTTGTTTTTGATGCCTTAGATTCATTGTGAACATCTTTTATTATTCAACATGGGATTCCAGTACCCCTGCAATTTTTCGATCGTGAGAAATGGGTTTTTCTTCATTGTTATACATCTTTCGTTAAGATCTGATTTAGGGACTGACTTTGATTGTAATTTGAAAAATTAGGTTCTTATAATTTGGGAATTTTAAAATTTTGGGGTTTCTGTTATGTAATTGGTATAATTCTGGTTTCTTTGTAGTTGTATGAAGTGCTTGCATGAGTGTAATTGTGATAAAGATGGTTATTTCTGCCTACTCTAATACTTCATCTAAGTTTGTTGGCTTTGGGTTGTTTGTACTCATCTTGCAATACGTCCACTGGTGCTCAATTGGTGAAGTTACTTGTGCATTGCGAAGTTAGGTAAGCTCAATACTTCCTTGGCATGGTTTTCATATCTTTCTGTGTACATTTTTTTTAATGAGATTACATCACTTCCAGGGATAACCAGCCTGCTATATTTTCCTCGATGGAGACAATTATGGTGCTAGTTCTAGAGGAAAGTGAAGAAGTTTCAACCGAGCTTTTTTGTCCACTCTTATCTAGCGTTAAAAAGGAGAATGTGATTTCTGTATTTTGTCCTAGAGGATTATGTGATAACCTGCTGACTTTTATTGTACGAGCTTGGGATTTTAGTAAGCCATTGTTTGTTGCACCTGCAATGAATACCTACATGTGGAACAACCCCTTTAAACAACGACATCTTGATGCAATCAGTGAATTAGGTATATCTTTGGTCCCTCCCATCACAAAGAGATTGGCTTGTGGAGATTACAGAAATGGTGCAATGGTTGAACTTTCTGACATCTACTCTACAGTGATGCTCGCTGTTGATTACGGATCACAAACAAATGGTAACATTGTTTTACAATAGTCATGCATTGGTGTCTTTTAGAGTAAATAACAGTTTGTGCCAATGTGTAAATTCTTACTAGTTTTGTTTGTTCATGAGGTCTCTCCACTCTACTCAAGTTACTAGATTTCTTCTCTGAATTGTTTCCGCAGATTAGAGGATTTGAGATGTTAATATAATCTTTTTGCTCTAAGATTTTGAAGGAAACTATATCTAGCTAGTTGTCGCAAGTAAGATTTTGGAACAGTAGATGCTAAGTTGAGATAGGATGAACGTAATGTAATGTCGACCGTCAACAACCAAACTTATGACCTAGAATCACATAGTTACAATGATCCCTTACATTTATTACTAGGAAAGCTTGTAAGTTATAACAAAAACAAACATGTTAACAAATTTAACACAGATGCATTTTTCTTACTAAGCATGTGGTTTGTCCTATCACTATATTGATATCAATCTTTCGGAGTTGAAGTTTACCTTCATAAGATAAGAAATAGGTAGACTGACTTTTATATGCTGAAAGATACTACTAAAACCTGTTTTGTTGACTGTTCTGCAGACCTTTATGCTGGGTCGAACATATGTCACTTAACAATGAAACTGGTCTAGATCCTGATGGTATACGACTTAGGCCAGTCAGTGGACTTGTTGCAGCAACCCTGCAAATAACAGCCGTTATTTCCTGTATTGCAGTGCAAAGACGGGTGGGCGAGACTTCTCTAAATGAATATAGCTCCAGATCGCTTTTTCAGCCTCTCCCTTGATGGTACTCAACCAAATTACCGGCTTGAGAAACTTGCTTTTAAAGAACAAGCCAGTACCTTTTTGCGCCTCGCGAAGATGAATTCCCCTGAATGGGTCTATGATCTCTTTGGCCCCATTGGCTCTGTTATCTGTGGCTCATGAGTGCCTTCTTTGGCTATGTTCTCAGTGCTGTCATGAGTGTCTACTATAGCCAAGACTATGTATACATGCGCCGTGAGATTGGTAAATACTGTTATTTCTTGATTGGGGTGTCATCGGCAGATCTCATCTTCAACACACTACAACATTACTACTGGGATGTAGTTGGGGAGAATCTGATGAAGCGAGTGAGAGAGAAGATGCTGGCATCTATAATGAAGAATGAAATGGCATGGTTCGACCAAGAGGAGAATGAGATTGGTAGGATTGCAGCAAGGTTAGCACTTGATGCTAATAATGTTCGTTCAGCAATTGGAGACCGAATTTCAGTAGTCATGCAGAATTCGTCTCTCATGCTTGTAGCTTGCACAGCAGGGTTCGTCTTGGAATGGCTGCAACTGTTTTGCAGGTTTGTGAAATTACACCAAATTTTGTTTTCTAACTTACAGAAGTCCCACCTCAATCCTCGCGTGTTTACTTACCTGGTCCTGAGTTTTCTTATTTGATTTGAGCAGAAAATGTTCATGAAAGGCTTTTCAGGAGATCTGGAAGGTTCCCATGCCAAGGCCACGCAACTAGCAGGTGAAGCTGTAAGCAATGTCAGACAAAAATGGATCCTTGAGAAGAAACCAGTCATTCCGAAAACCTGGCAATGTGTTACTTTTTTATTGCAATAGTGGCAATGTGTTACTTAGATGACCTTTAGGTGTTAATGTTTCAAAATTCTAAGAAGACATACCCCTAACCAGTTAATTTTATACTACATTATGCCGGAAGATGTGTTTATTTATAAGAACTATGGGTTCCTTTACCCAGTTAATTTTATAAGGATTATGCGTTCGTACCCGAATAGTTTTATACTACATTATGCGTTCTTACCCTAATAGGACTAAAATTGGTATTGTATTTGTGTTGTATTAAAATTGTCTTACCAGTATTGACACAGTAGGACTAAAATAATTATACTTGCTGCATTTGTGTGGGACTAAAATAGTCATACTGGTATTGCAATTTTATGTCGTGTCGTTTCTTAAACCATGTAAGGTAAACTGGTCATCTAGTGATACAAAATACATTTCTATTCTGTAAGTATAGATGAGAGACCGTGTAAAGATGGCCTAAGCAGAACCTAAAATTGTCTTACCAGTATTGATACAGTAGGACTAAAATAGTCATACTAACTGCATTTGTGTAGGACTAAAATAGTCATTCTAGTAGTGCATTTGAGTTGTGTTAAAATTGTCTTACCAGTGCTATGATTTCGAGAAGAGCAAAGGACTGCCCTGGAACTATGATTTCAGAACCATGATATTATGCTCATTGCAAGTTTTTCAGGAACAAGTGAACTTGATATCCTTCAAATGGAATTGGTATGTTACATCCATTCTCTTGCATAAACTTAAGTCTACCATTCAGGCTTTGGCAGTGTAAATGCAATCCTACCATACTTGCTTTGGCACTACAAATTTAATCCTACCATTATATTTGGCAATATAAATTTAATCCTACCATTTTCGATTGACTTATTGTATTTACCCAACTTTCACCAATAGTGTATATAACTTAATTCTACCATTCAGGCTTTAGCAGCATAAATTAAATCCTATCATTCTTACTTTGGCAGTACAATTCTACCAGCTAGTCTGGTAACTTCATTATAGCCTCAAGACTGTTAGGCAGAAAACATAAATGGATGGCTTGGGATTATAATACAAGCTAGTTCGCGGGCTAACAACACTTTGCATTGAGTCTATCCATGCCCTAGTACTAGTACTACAATAACCAAATAGTCTTAAATTTAACTGACCACAAATGCAAACCAAGTCCTTTTGTTCCTGGAATGTAGTTTTTTCTTCCATACATAGGCAGCCACTAAGTTACGACAAATCATTATATGGGGCACTTCCTTTATTAGATTTCATGAAATCGAATTTCATTAAATTTCATGAATCTATTTAGCCTGGTGTCATTGGGGCGTTCCGAAAAAGAATTGGGGCATATTATCGAGTAGTGTTAGCAACACCTACATGAACTGGATTCTGAAATCCCGAACTCATTTGCTGATGGTAAGGTTAATGTTGTACTACAATGTGCTGATAGGCAGGGTTAATTTTCTACTACTATGTGCTGATAGGCAGGGTAAATTTTATACTAAAAAATGTACTGAAAGGTAGGTTTATTATAAGAACTCTGGGTTCGTAGCATGAAGTGCTTGAAAAATATTTTGCATCTTTTCTTAGCCTTCTTCAATCTTCATTACCTGCTTCAAAATCTTAGCTACGTTCATTCTACTTTTAGTAATCATCTACACAGTTATATCAATACTTACTTACTACCAAAAACTCAGGAGTAATATCTTAAAGAATAATCATCATTGTCTAGTTTCAAATCCAAACACAAATAACAATAACAGTAATACTTACATTCTAAAGAAAATCCATTTCAATCCGCTTATCTTACACATTACCACCCAAAATACCAACAACATCCATAAAGATACTAGCAATCAAACTGCTCCTTATAAGCAGTACCATAAAACTAGTACAAACCATAAAGATCATCACAGTTTTACCACTTCCAGTACTACTACCAACCATAACAAAATATTTGCAAAAAGAAAAGAGAAGATCTACAAAGATATAAGCTCCGTTAGTGTTCTTCCTTCAAAGGTTTCTGCTGAGAATTTTGCTGCCAAGATGGAACTATTCGTCATAGACATCGCAAATGCTGTTGAAAGCTATTTGGATCTTCACAAAAATCTTCAGGAACAAAAACAGGAAAAAGAAGGAATACTTACTTCACGGAAACTCAAAGGGAGACTTAATAGTACTCTTCCTCATCAGATACATCTTCATAATCATCCATTTCATCATGATATCCACCATCATCAGGATCACCACCATCGCTGTCAGAACTTGCAGGCCCATAATCGTTCATCTCTTCATCCTCATCTCCTTCCTCTCCTTCCTCTTCTTCCTCCTCATCTGAATCCTTCCCAGATTCAGCAGAATCCTCCTCAACCCTCTCTGATCTTCCCTCCCCTGGTAACTTCTCCTTCATTGTGCGAGCAAATTTCCCTTTCCTCTCAGTCTTCTCCTTCCAGTAGATTTTAAATAGGGCCTCCCTTCGTCTCTGTTCCCTGCGCTCCTCTTGGTCTGAATCAATCGCCATTGCGGTGGGATGAGTTTGAAGATGATCTTCATCATCACTGCCAGTCTCAGTTTCGCTGCCTCTGCATTTTCCATCTGCCCCATTATCTTCTTCTTCATCTGACAAAACTCTTTGTTGTCCTGTTATCCGAGAAATGTAGGCTTCTCTCCTTTGACTCCAATCCTCGAATTCAGATGAATGTACCACCATCCTATTCTCCAATTCCATCCTTGCTTGACGTAGACGGGCTTCAATTTCCTCCCTCATGTGTCGTTCCCTGGCTGCAGCCTCCTCCTTTGCTATACGATCTTCATATTCCTGCTGTAAGGATTGAATTAACAGTCCCAATTCCTCAGAATCCAACTTCAGAGCCAAACCCTTTGCTAACTCAAACTCATCACTCTTTTTTGGTGTCTCATTTGCATGTGCTTTCTCTGATGATCCTGCCATTTTCGTCTAATGGTACTCTTAAAAATCTCTTTTTTTCTTCTTTTGGTGATAATATTAAGAAGTTACTCTGTAACTATCTCTCTTTTTTTCTTCTTTTGGTGATAATATTAAGAAGTTACTCTGTAACTATCTTTATAGTGCCCAAATTTGGCCCATTAAAGACCATTTAATTGTGGCAGTTACTAAACCTTTGGGTTCTCAAGAGAGTTCGGTCAAGTTCCATACGCAAACATCTAACAAAAATTTTTTCTCCTCAACACGCTTTCTCGATTCCCTAAAACTCTCTGAATGATCTTTTCAATTTCCCCAAGCTGTTTATTACTGTCATTATGCAGGTAAGTGAGAAACCATCATTGTTGTGTGACATGCAATCCAAACTAATTGTGTTTTCTGTGCCTTTTCTGTACCACAATGTGCTGAAAGAATCCATTTTATATATAATGTAGTGCGATTTTATATACCTCGTTAAATTTGTATTACAATGTGCTGAAAGGTATGGTTAATTTTGTACTTTAATGTGCTTACAGGTAGGATTAATTTTGTACTACAATGTGTTGAAAGGTAGGTTTATTATTAAAACTCTGATTCGTGTACCAGTTTTTTTAGATTACAAGGCGAGTGAAATGCAAAATTAAACAAATATTTGATGTTTCAGCAACCTTCTTACACCTTAATCTAGTTTGCCATTCGTAACGAGGAAGCCCTTGGGTTAAAGTTAAAACCCAAGGGCCTGATTTGTTATTAAAAAACTCTGGTTTGTTATTAAAGCCCTTGAGGTTTCACAATGTGCGGAAAGGTAGGTTTATTATTAAAAACTCTGGTTTGTTTACCCAATTTTTGTAGATTACTAGGTGATTTTCGAACTGCTTTATTCACCATATTGACTTCGCGGCTCAGGGTCATTGGCTTGGATAACCGAATCCGACTCAAACTATAGTAGTACGATTATTTTTAGCCTGACTTGCAAAAATACGAAATGGAAGTCCTACTTCTCAATCATTTTAGTCCTACAAAAATGCAGTAAGTATGACTATTTTAGTCTTACTGTTACCAATACTGGCAAGAAAAGGTAGATTTATTATTAAAACTCTGGTTAATTCAATGAAATGGGAGATTCTTTTTTTTTTGTTTTGTGTTTCACATGGTGCTAAAAGTTCATGTTTAATGAGGCTTTCCTATTATGAAGTTGACCAAATTGGTTATGATGGAGCAATTTTATATACCCAGTTAATTTTGTACTACAATGTGCTGAAATGCAGTGTTAATTTTGTACTATAATGCGGTGAAAGGTAGATTTATTATTAAAACTCTGGTTAATTCAATAAAATGGGAAACTCTTCTTTCTTTTTGTTTTGTGTTTCATATGGTGCTACAAGTTCATGTCTGATGAGGCTTTCCAATTCTGAAGTTGACCAAATTGGTTATGATGCTACAATTTTATATACCCGGTTAATTTTGTACTACAATCTGCCAAAAGGTAAGGTTAATTTTGTGCTACAATGTGCCGAAAGGTGGTTATATTTTGTGCTACAATGTGCTGGAAGGTAGTTTTTTTTTTAAAACTCCGGGCATATTAGTTGCAAGTATTGCGGCTCTACAAATTGACGCTAGTCACGCTACAATTATGAAGACGAACTATGCAGACCAATTTACTTCAGTCTTAACAGTCAGTAATTCATTCTCAATGCTTCCAAAATCCTTACATAAAGACTGTAAAGAAGAGAAAGTAGTTTAAAAGAATGCTCAGTTAGTTAACAATGGCTCGTCCATCTTAAGTTCCTACATTAAAGAAGGCTTGACCCAAGAGCACAGGCTTTGGAAGTTACCAAGGCAGTCAAAGCTGGAACATCAACCATAAGAAGGCCAAAAAGATGAGTACATCAGCTGCATTTCACAGGACAAAGACATTGAACGCGAGAAACCCCAGGTACCCTTGTATTAGTACCACCAAGGAATAGTCTTGACCATTACCAGAGTCATAACAGAGTCAGCAATGAGCAAAATTGGACAGCAACACCCTGGTATCCATTGTTGATATCCGCGCTGACAAGAAGAAAGTTAAGTATGCAGTCAATGAGATGTACAATATCCTAAGAAACTGAACACTCTTATCAGGCACAATGAAATAAAGAAGGATTATGTGAGATTAACTATTGATTATTATTCTTTGGGCGTTGGAAACAAGATCACCACCAAATAGATTGTAAATTGTAAACTGTTTATGTCATTTCCATGGAACTACTTTGTTGGCTACAGTTTGGTAATAAACTTTCATTAGATATTACACTCTTGTTTTGGTAAAAGAAAAAAGAACTAGTGCTAACTTGAACAATACATTTGTACTGATATATATAGTTCGGGTGTTAAAAGATAACATTTAAAATCTCAAGCACAACAAAGAATCATAAATCTTACCATCTAGAAAAGGGTTACATCATCTCTAGAACAAGTGCAGACAGATGCTCCTCCCCTCCACTACAAATCTGCCAACTCCGAACTTCCAATTTTTCTTTCTATATACCTGCAAAAGAAGCATTACAGTCCAATAAAGCATGTAACTTAGATTAGCGACTTGACCATATGCAACAAAAGAATACGAAATAGAAAAATTCAAGTTGATGAACTACTCAAACATCGTCAGTCCCACTGTCCAATTCAACATCACGATTAGCGACTTGTTTTGAGTGTCAGCCTAAATGGCTTCTAGAGGTTTCTGCAGGGTCGGCTATGTACTGTCTATATATAGGCAAGGTTAGTCGAGGTTCTGATAGTAAGAACCTCGACTATAAGAAACTCAAGCAAGTGTAACCGAAAGGCAAGTGCCTGAAGTGTAAGCCCAAGTGCTGCACTATAATCTCTTGTAAATTTTCAGTTCAAATCAACACAGATTTCAGTTCACCTCACTTCCGTAACTCTGACCCCAACAAACATGGTATTATAAGTTGTTCGATCTATATGGGGCGTGAAAATTGTGGGTTACACCGGAGCCTAGTCGATCTAATGAGCGTCAAAGTATTCCGCACAAATCAAAAGGAGATATGAAGTTAGAAGACGCAAGGTACGTCTCAATTATCCAAAGTTCTATCGTTTGTTTTTTTCTTTGGTCAACCATACAACACTCCAGAACTCTCTATACATGTTTATTTCTAGACATTTCTTTTCTAGACTTTTCTTATCCTGACCGACCCATATTATCCCTCTGTAAGTAAAACTCCATGAACGCTATAGACCAAGAACACAGCAATGTCCAAAATCAAAATCCTAAAATCACAATCAAAATAGAGTTCAATGCAAAGGTAACTACCAACAATTAAACTTACATCTGTTAAAGGTGAGTACATATGGACTTGGAGAAATTACAGGTTCTATTATATCCAGAGCCGAATCCATTGCCAAAGCACCATGAGGACAGTACCTAATCCAACATTCACATACAATTTATGAAAACAATCATATCCAGTACCTACAAAAGGGAGTTATTTTAAAACAAATAGCAATTACCTATGTAAGACGAGCATCGTCTTCACCACTGTGAATCCCTTCTTACCTTTTTATTTAGCATATCATTAAGATACACGAACAAGAGCATGGCCGAAGAAAACCAAGCATAACCAAAAGGGAGTCATCCTGAAAACCAATTTCCCTCATAAATCGAATCCAAATCAAAAACTAAAAAGCTTTAATCCAAATCCAAAACTTCAATTTCCCTATTAAATCAAAACCCCCAATTGCCTAATTCTACTTGTTAACCCCTTTCCAATTTAAGATGAACAGAGTTGAGTCTTTCCCTAGGCAGGCAATGTGACAGAGTTGAGCCGAACATCTATAAACTAATAAAAATACCCTATACCATTCCTTCTTCATCCCCAAAACTCAGTTCTTGAGGTTTTTGCTACAGGAACAGTCTAGGAAATACACCATTTGATAAAACCAATGCAACATAAATCAAAAAGTAAGTGACGAAACCCTAATTTTCATAATCAAATTGATACATTAAAAAGAAATCAGAAGAAACAAGCAGAGATCTAACCTCGATGGGATTCCTGATTAAGCAGATTGAAATCCACCAAAATCTACTTCGATTTACACCAACTGTCGTCTTCATTTGAGAAGCTAATTTTTCAGAAGCTAATTTTACAAAGAACACATAGAGAAGAAGAGGAAGAAGAAATAAGCAGAGAGGATTTTTAATCGAAGAAAGAAGAAGAAGAGAAGTAGAGTAGTAATTCGGGTGGGTTTACGGGTTTCTAAATAATGGGTAAACTAGAGGAGTTAGCTAGGGTTAGTTGGTCTGGTTAAATTCGAGTTGTAACAGTAGAATCGCTAACTAGATCGGTCCAAGACTCGGAACAGACATGGAGTGCTATTTATGAAACAGTTGAACAGAAAGTTGAATTTAGTCGCTACAGTGAGTTACTGTTGCGATTTTCTCATAATATCATCATAATAACATAAGCAAAGCTAAATAAGTGGCCTTTTCTGTTCTTTTACAAAACTGTTACCATTTTTTCTGTCTAGCTTAATTTGTGACTTCCCCTTGTTTAACTTCATGTTTTCAGTTGCTGTACAAGTGAAGATGTCTTTTAACTCCAAAACTTACTTTCTCCATTAATCTTGGACTTCTTCATTAAACCCAAACCATTGTGCTGTACTGTCTAATAAGTGGTTCCAACGCCAAGAAAATCAATGAAGGGGACATTTGTATTAGCTTGGTTATCTCCATTAGCATTCTGCAGCTTGCGCTTTTTAGTGACTGTATCATTACTAGCTGAAATTTCAGAATTAGAATCAGAATAACTAGACTGATGATTTAAACCCATAACCATCTTCATTGGATCATTAGGTTTAAAAATCTCATTCTTAGTCACATCCATCTTCTCACTACATAAACTCCGGTTTCTAAAGGACAGCATATTATCTTGAAATGAACCTAAATGATCACAAAAACAAATAAAACACATCAGAAATGAAACAAAACCCAATCTGCAATCTAAAAATTGGAAAAAGAACATACAAAATTAAACACATACCCATTTGCGATCCAAAGTGGGGTTGATTAGGACTGATGAAAATACTAGGTTTGATTCTGGTTGCAGAAGAGTTGAGAGATAGGTTAGTGCATGTTGAAGCAGATTGATGATCATCTTTAGTAGCACTAGTAACAGTTGATTCACTACATGCATTCTTTTGATAGTAAGATCTAATCAAATTTAAATCTGCATGTTTCATCCTTGAAAGGGTTTGAGGGTCGTATATAGGAAGAGGAGGAGAGATTGGTTTCTTTGGTCTTCTACAAAGATTATTAGATTGTTCTCTTTGCTTCCTAGCCATGATTACATGCCAATGATTCTTTACTGCATTATCAGTTCTACCAGGAAAGAGTTTAGCAATCATAGCCCATCTGTTTCCATATAATCTATGTGCTGCTAGTAATCTCTCTTCTTCTTCTTCACCAAATGCTCTTCTATTAATCCTTGGATCCAATTGATTAAACCATCTTAATCTGCAACTTTTCCCTGCCAAAAACAAAAAATTATTCTTAGAATAATCAGATGATCAATTAGGGAAAACCCATGGAAATATTTTGTCTATAGATACTGTAAAATATGTACCTGATCTTCCTTCTAATTCTCTGAAATGAGATTCCAATTTTGAGGACCATATTGAGTAACAAGCTCTTTAAGTCTAGTATCTTCAGCTGGTCTCCAATGTCCTCTTGCACAGAGTTTGCTTGAATGCCCACTACTACTTTGATGAACATGATGATGATTGACAGTACTTTGATGCATGCCCATTTCATTTTCTTGACTTCCATCAGACACATTTATGCCCTTCTCTTCAGAAAAACACCAACTTTTGGTATTTTGTTGATTTAATGGAGGAGTATTACTACCCATTACTTGAAAACTCAAGTCTGAACATTTACTCATTTTCTCCTTCGAGGAAGAACCGGTAAGTCCAAAACTAAGTGATAAAGAAGTTGGTGATGCTTGAGAAGGAGGAGGAAGAAAAGTAATCTCTGCAAATCTTCTGGAACAACCATCACCACCACCACTCTCAGTTGATGTTCCTAGATTATGTTGCGGTTGGAAACTCATTTTTGATGATCAGTAAATAAACCCAGATTTAGTTAAATTGTTAGTTTCTACAGAATGTAACTGAAGCAGCAACAAGCAATCTTACCAAACCCCACTATAATGACTGCTTTTTCCGATCAATTAGAAAGACTAAACGAAGAAATAAGTCCTCTGAATAGAATTTTTTTTCTTCTGCTGTTTGAGAAAACTTCAAGTGTGACCATTAAAAACACCAAAAATGAATGGAGAAGGATTAGAGATGTATGGGTTTTACTGTCAAAAGGGTATGAAACACTGTTTTTCTTACTTCCCAAATAGAATATAAATCTATCAGAGACACTAGATGATCTCTCTCTTGGGTTCTCTGCTCTCCCTCTCTGCATGCAACTCAAAACCGCTCGTGTGGGTAAGACTTCTGTCTGTCTCTCCACTTTTCATAACCACTGTTTGTTAATCTTATGGAAACAAACAAAAACAACTTATTAAAAACAATGAGAGTGGGAGGGATTAAGTAGTAACTGATTTTCAGATAACGACAGGGTCAGTTTGGGAGAGACTTGGTTCCAGATTATTACCAGCATTGTACAGAACCGTTACTTATCAAACCCCAGTTGATAACCCCAATATCCCGTTTTGACTTTGTAGCTCCGGTACATTAGGACTACCAGAATGTGGTTCTGCACCAGATATTACCCCAGAAGCACCAATTACTCAAAATCAACCCCCAACCCCACCCCTCAATGCAAGCAACACAATATCAACAGCCCATCCTTCCTAACCATTGGATTTTCCAACTTTAGAAAACAACCGTCGGATGACAAGAAATCCCGGGGGAAAAAATCATCACAAATAAATTTGACCGATAATAAATAACTAAATTGTCCTCCGTACTTTTTCGTTTCCCACTACCTCCTACGTAATAATTACATGATTATGAAGGGTAAATTAATAAAATTGACGATTAGATAAAATTTGAAAACAGTCGACAGAAGAACAACCCTTCTTTCTCTCGACTGTTCTTCTTCTCTCAAACCTCCATTAAATTTTTCATGAGATTGGAGAATTCGAACTCATACCTCAAGTTTCTGATAAAATTAGTTGCGTTTTGCATTTTATTTGATTGGGTATGTGAATTCCATACATAATTTGATTAAATCACAATTTTGTATTGTAATTTGGATTCTAAGATTTATAAATTTTAGGGGTTTTGCTTTATTAGTATTAGTTGTGAAATTGGATTGTGGAGATGTTGTCGGTCTGATTCTGGTGTGGAGTGTACCAGGTAGAAAGAGAGTTACCTGTCATGGTGAGAAGTGAGAAAGTAGTGGGTTATGGTTCTACTGGATTCGATTACTGGGTTTGCAATTAAAGATGACAATAACTTGAAAATTATTGAGCATTTGAGGAAATTGGGTTGTGGAGCTGTTCTGGTCAGTGTAAATGAATTAAGATTGGCATTAAAAGCTGGATATGGTCCACCAAGTAAAACCCTAAACCCTAATTTTCTTCATTTTTCTTGAAAAATGCTCTAAACTATGTGTTCATTTTGAGAATTGAGTTATTAATTTGTGGGTTTCGTCTATGTATTGTGAGTGGATTTCTAGGGAAGGTCTTGCTGGACGTTTTTGAATTTGATGTCTTTTTGTTGCTTTTGTGTTGACTGTAATATTTGCTTATTTCTTGCCATGTTTGTGCTTTATTTAACTTGAGTTTTAAAGGAATAAACCTACTTCGTCAGTTGGGAAGCAACTCAGATTTTGTGTATCAGTTGGGATCTTGTTTGCAAACAAGTGAAGCGATGCATTTCACTACTCTACTCGCTTCTCTCATATATCCTTTAAACTATCAATATTTCATCTGAGAAAGATGATTAGGAATCACGTGACAATATTGGTGCTAAAAGGATGATTAGGAATCTTAACTTGTATGGATAATAATTCTTATATTTCTCCCAACATAAAATATAAGTTGACACTACATTTTTTGTCAACAGTTTTTGAAATACTTTTCAATTTGCCACAATCAGTCAACAATTCGTGAATGCATTAAGATAGCTCACCTACTACATAAATTAGTTTTAAGAACGAGCCACACTTCTAGATAATCACAACAATATCTTTGTTATATTCTTAAACTATTCAGTTCGATAATTTACTAGGTTGGTAAAATGAGCAATTTTAAAAATTGGATAAAAACTTATAACTCCTTTATTTATTTATTTATTTGATATGTATTCGTGTTTGGAATTCGTCTATTAGAAAAAATCCACTACCTACAAGCCCACGTAGCTAGGCAAAAAAGAAAGGAAAAATCGCCCATCTCGATGCTGACAGGTTTCGAACTTAGGTCACTGGTATCATCACCTAGCAACTTTACACTGTATTACAGTGACATCTGCAAATAAAATTAATGTGGTGATGTGATACGAAGTTCAGTTAAACCTAATCAAACTCTCATTAAGTTTCAATTGTTTTTGTTACTTTAGTATCTTTTTTACTTTTAAAAAAACCATGATATCAATACCTTTTCAATAATGGGATTATATTTATAGAAAATAATGTGGGTTTAACATTTCTAAAGTTCTGTATGGTCCAGAAGTAGTTTTAAGTCATATCATCACACCAAGAACGCTCTCGAACCTCTTCTTATCACAGATTGAGAGATGGTTGGTCAGAATTGGGATTTGTGTACTTGCGGCTATCAGATCAATAAGATATATACCCTTGGCGTAAGTTTACTTTATAGACTACAAAAAGCACGACACCAGTTGTGTTCCAATTTTGTTAGAAATTAAGCTGGTGGACTGCGACATATACGTTCCATTTCATAGACTTTGATATTGGTAGTTTATTTTATTTTTTATTTTAAATGCGTTCGATGTCCAGAATAATTAAAATTTATCTCTTGAAATGTTAAAATACTTTTCGAGTATTAGATTAAGCTAAAATATATTAATTGAAAGTATTAGTTTACTTAGGAAGGGGGGAATATAACTGTTTTTAGAGGAATTATCCCCTTGGGTTTGTGGTTTATTTGTGGAATAATAAGTAGTGTTTGAAATGTGGTTATGTTTAAAGAAAAATAAATATGTGTCTTGTTAGAGCATGTCTCGGCCAACCTCACTAAGTGTGGGTATGTCAAGCTTAATTTTCAAGTTTAGTGAATATCAAAACTCGGCCGCTTGAAACACACATTATGTAAAGACTTTATTAAGTTAGCTTTAGGTTGTGAAAGATGTTTGAGGGATTTAGAGTCACTATTTGAAGATACGGAGAAGATCAAGGAGCAAACAAGAATATCCACCTTTCATTCAAGAGGTTAGTGAATCTAAATAACGTGATTCCATTTATCTTTTACTCTTGTGCTACAAAGAAAAAACATAACTTAATGCTTGAGCTTTACGTTATGACTTGATCACTTGTGATCAATGTGTCTTAAGATATAACTCCACGATATCGCTTGCGGTATTCGCTGTTGTAGTTATGATATTTCATATTGCTTAGAGCTTTCTTTTTTCTCATCTCTAAGAGATATAAGGTTTTTCCTAAAACCTACGAGTTGGATAATAACATTCTATAAGGATGATGTCTCGGTAGTCTTACGAGATTATATTCATTATAGTGTTGTGTCTCGACTTACCTTGTCTGACTATGTCGGATTGTTAGTATGTATTTGTACGTACTAAAGTAATCGAGATCTTGACTCACACTTTTGTTGTGTAGACTTGACATACTGCTTTTCTGAGTTCGAAAGTTATATCTTTGTTTGGATCTGTATTCTAGAGTTCGAAATCATACATTTGATTTTGGACATATGAAATCTAGATATGCCATATTACTTTTAGATTTCGAAATCATATTCCTTGTTTTCTTTCTTATGGACTTTAGAGTTCGAAACTACAATGTGGGTTTTGGTAAAATATACTTTAAGTTTCGAAATAATAATCTGGTATTGGTCCAAGAGCTAATGTGTCTGAAGCCTAAATCTAGGTTTTGATCATAAGAAAACTTGAGTTCGAAACTGTGTTTGCTGGCTAACCGTGACTTGAGAATCGAGACCAAAATGGGTCTTGACCATGTGAGTACTAAGTGACCGATTTATTAGACTGGGCAACATTCCTATGCGTCAAGGGAAAAAATGTGTGATGCTGAAACGTTTCTTGACCTCATGGACTCTCATGTTCGACACCAAATATTTGTTATGAACTAAATATGAGTTCTTTGTTTCGAAACCTAAATCCAATTTTGTTAAACATGGAATCTAAAGTTCGAAATCAAGAATTGGTTTCGCTGTGTAAAATCTAGATTTGAAAACCATACTTTAGTTTGTTCATATGTTCTCTAGAATCCGAAACCTAGCATTTGGGTTTTTGCTAAACAAGATGTAGAGTTCGAAACCTAAATAAGGTTGTCTCAGAAAACGTATATCGAAGTTCAAACTCTACCTTTTTGATTTGTGCTTCAGCGAATTAAAGAGTTTGATATTCTCAGTTTGATGTTTGAATTGGTTCATCTTCAATGTATAACTAAGTCTGATTGAGTCATCATTAGAAACATGGTTCGTCTCGCTCTTTCTTGTAGACACATGATTTCTAATCACCACTATCAGTGTTTAAATTTTGATCTTCGTATCTATTTAAATACTACACGTTCAAACACCCAATCGAGTACGTGTTTGATATGAATTCTTGGATATCATTAATGTGATCATCTACATTGGAATCGGGAATTTGGTACAACAATGCTATTACTCGGAGAATCATACACTGTACTTTCAGTGATCTTTGGTACAAAAGATATATTTTATTGTATGATTCAAAATGTCCTTGGACTTACGTGTTCACTTATACTTAATACACAAGGCTCGGTCCATCTCTGCAATCCGTTGTTCTGACGTGAGCCGTTTGGACCGGATCCCACTACCACCTAAGATATAGATCTGGCCCGTCCATCCTTAAGAAGTGGTTGACATTATCAAAGTTGATGTCGACACTTGGAAGTAATAATACCTTACGATGAGTTTCAAATCTAAAGACACGGATTCAAAATGAACTCTATCCCAGGGAGTATATTTGGTAAGCACCATATTTCGAAATTAATGAAATATCCAAATATATCTTAATGAGTATTATTTGTAATTTGAATGCTTTTGGCTAAACATTTAATAGAATATCTTTTGTTAAATGTAAAAATGTTAAAGTATTAGATTTCATTAAATGCAATGAATCTATATGAGGAATTTATGAAATAAAATAAACGTGCTTAAAAGAATTGCTGAAATTACTTTGCCTCATTTCAAAGCTAAGCCTTGGTCATATAAATAGGAGTCTGTATCACTCCTTCAAGCTTTGTCCCTCTACCAAGTTTCATTCTTCGGAAAAGTAAACTTGCGATACCCGTTATTCCTTTCAGTACGCTAGGTGTGAAAGTATTCTCTAGGGATCGAGAAGCCTAGAAGTACCTCTTCAAGGGAAACTAGTTTATGTTTATTAGTTTTCTTTGTAAAGAAGTATGTTGTTCAACCTTCGAGTGAATTCAATCTCCTTGAGATTCCACAGACTAATCTTTGAGATAATTCAGTTTTTGAACATAACTCATCTCACAGGTTGTTACTTGAATATTGATTTTTTAGACCATTCAAGTAAAACACTATTCAGGTTCACGAATACAAAAAGTTGGTGGTATACTTGGTGTCCCCTTATTTTCATTCGGGTACCGTGTTGGGCTGGAGTTGCAGGTAGAATGGGCTGGCAACAATTGTGGGTGAAACTGGACTTGCACTAGTTGTGGGTTGAACTATGCTGGTTATTGTTTCTAGCGAAACTGTGCTGACAGCGGTTGCGGGTGAAACTACAATCGCCACCGTTGTCGGCGATAATCTACTTGCAGCCGTTGCGGACAAATCCAGATTAACCCAGTCGTAGTCTTGTTGGTATACTGCTTATAATATCACAGTTAATATCAACAACAAAATATTAGGGTACACAAGTATTATGAAAATAGTAATACTTAGACGAAGACCATTGTTACAAAGATGTAACGAATGGGCGCAACTAATATTGAAGTTGTATGGGTAAAGAAAATTTGTCATCCAATAAAGCTTCCTCAAAGATAAAAACATACGGTAGCGTATGGATACAATAACACCGTGAACCAACAAAACCACAACTGACAATGGGTTTTCTAAACAGCCGAAAAGCACAAGTATGTATGTTTTACCCGAACTAATTATATTTGTATACAACCCAAGTATTGTTCAATTTACTCTCTTGTTTTTTTTTTACTTCACTCTACTTTCCATAAAGTAATGTTGGATACAAATATACAGCCCAACCGACAATTGATTATTTTACAATCATTCATAAATTACGAACAACATTACTGTCTCCTCATGAATTTTTTCACAACCCGTTTGGGTCTTTAATTTGTCATTCAAGGTTTTAGTATGAATAATGATGTCTAGTGGGATGTGTATGGGCTTCACTATGTAACGCAGTGATTTTATGAATGATTAAGTGTGTATTTAACAAAAACAGAGGAAGGTTTGGCTCAATTAAGGAATTACACCACCAGCCAAACCTGACATAATAATTGTGAATTTCAGAAGTTAGGGTTCAACTTAACATGCAATTACATCACAAGCCGAACCTGACAAAATGTCAGGTTTGGTCCAAAAAAGGTTCGGCTAAAACTCAAAAAGGTGCCTGACAGCCGAAACAAAACAAAAAAACAACAACTTGGGAATTCAAAATTTTATAAGGTTTGTCTCATTCGACAAAAAGTCTCTAACAGCAGAACCTTACATTTTGGCTTTCATGTGAGCCATTATGATGGTTCGGTTATGAATAACATACAGAATATGATCCGAACTTACACTGTCCAACTCAAGCACACCGTTGAAATCCTTTTTTTTTCCATATCTTCAAGTCCTATGTTCAAGTACGGGAAGTGTCCTTCTTTCATATCTTCAAGTCCAATGTTCAAGTCCGAGAGTTCTTCTTTCATTTCTTCAACTTCATCATGCATTACTTCAAGGCCTTCATGCATTTCTTCAACTTGACCATCGTCACTTCCGTCTATAACATATACTTCGCGTTTTTTTGCCAACTGGTGCGCCTTCCAAATACCCGTTTCCACGGAGTAATCTACACACACCAATCCTCCGCATAGTTTGGGTTGAATTTAGGCCAATATGCACTATACGACAATTGAGGTAATGGGCAACCCGATTTTAGCTCAAGAACGATAAAATGATTCCTTTGAACATATGCCCAATAAAAAGTCTTCTACCCTTCAACTCTTCATCACAAGGAACTCCCGGCGGTGCATAAGTTTCACTAAACCCAAATGAGAAAAAATGGACGACGCAATTAAATGTCTTAGCTATGAGGAAACTACAAATCGGAAATCGCATCCAATGGTTGGTTGTAATTCTTTTAGAACCACATTAACGACTTTGCATTTTCTCATACTCATCCATAACCCCTTCGTCGCCTTTACGCCCATTTATCAACATTTTGCAGTAAAAGTCACGGTTGTGTTGTAATTATAGTAACAACTTCTCGTGAATATATGTGCATTGGTTGCCGTTGTGCCTATCCTCTAAAGAAAAAGGTCCCAATTGACTTCCACAACGTGAAAACCACAATTACCATCCTTTGGGACATCCTCCATGCTCACAATGTGGGGATGGATGACCGTGGGAAGACTTTCCAAGTACATTTCTTCTAAAGTAAGTTGTGGATTGAGTGGTGTTTTGTATGGCGAGAGGCCTAGGTCTTCAAGCCTTGTAAATTCAAAGAAGTCATTCCAAGTACACATTCCCTTTCACTTAATGTCTTTTGTCGTTTCTTTCTCCGCTAAAGTAAATTATTGTGTTGGAAGTGTCGAGGGACCACTCGATGAAGCTCAGTTTGTAGTCGAGCGACCTCGTTTCCTTAAAACACTCTAACTTACCTGCATCGCCGCTTTCTCCATTGCTTTCTATTCCGCATCATACTTTGCTTTGTTGTGTTCAAATCCGGATAAATCCCTATTTGTTTTCAATTCCTTGTTGATTTCCTTAGTTACTTTTCTTTTATTCTTGCTACTTTTCCTACCCTTTTCTTGCCCGTCATACGGTTCCAAAACACCCTCCTTCGTATATGGAAAAAATAATGGCCTCAACTCATGCATTATCCTTTTCTTTTCGATACCGTTCATTTCTTCATACCTCTCCGCAACTATTCTTCCTATTGGCGTGCCCACAAACTCTTCCCCAAGATCATTGGTACGATGAGGATTAAAATTCAATTGCTTCCAATGAGGATCAATAACATCAAAAGGTATCATTCGATCCTTGTACCCAACCATCATATGTCGACACATAAGTCTCAACGATGTCCTTATTTTACAATCACAATTGGCTCTCGGTTTATTTTTAAACCTTTCCATTAATGCAACTCTTTCATCGCCTTATCAATACACATATGAGAGACGTTGAAAGTTAATCACGTGAGCCATGGACTATCTTTTGGGAAATTTTTGTATTTGTATAAAAGACTTCGTTCGAATGTCATATGAATTCTTACGATATCACTCTTGAAATACTCACGCATAGCATCAAATACGGTGACGAATGTGTCACAACATCCAAAAAGATTTACCTTCAACCGGTGGTGAGCCTTATTGCTTGGTTATCGAAGTGTTTGTGTTGGTTCGTATAAGCATACACAAATCTTTCCTTGTGATCGTTCAACAATTCTGTATCTAAATAGTCAATGACTCCCGAGTACTTGGTAGGGCCCCAATGATCAACCAAAACTTTATAATCCTTTGAATATTCAGCCAGACTTTTGGACCAAACCAATTTATCCTAATGACTGCGAATAATACCCAATTATTTTCCTTTTATTCATATTCCTCAAGGAACTCTTCTATTTTCCTTTCTTGCTCTTCCAAGCAATCTTTTCTAATTCAACTAACCTCTTACGAGGTTGAAAAATCAGTTTGCACTTCTTTTCAGCACAATTCCATATATGAAATATACAAAAAAGTTGACGGCGTCGGGAAATACCTTACTATAGCCCACATCAAGGCGTCCTCATGGTCGGTTACCATCACCCTTGGAAGCTCATCCACCCGATATAGTGACTTGTATTTTGCTAACTCTCATTTATAACTTTTTTTTTCTCGTCTCTTAAAAAACAAAAAAAACACGGTGAATGGTGCCTTCATCGACGTATGTCCAACAATGTTCAACAATGGCTTTTATACTTGTTGATCTTGTACGTGCAATACACAATAAGAACTTGTGGGGGCACATAGCCAATTTGAGGCATTCCGGATCGGCAATTAATAGGTGAGAGACTTGTTTGTACTCATCCAATTCATAAACGCATGTGTAACCATTCTTCATTGGCAAAAAACACAATTGTTACATCACATTCTTACCTTCCAAATCTCGTTTCTTCAATGTTGATCTCGCATTGTAGATGGTTTACCGGGTTGACTTGTTGTTTGGGTCGTCCAACTTTAACTTGGAAAGAATTTTGCCAACTCCAACACGTGTGTTCGACAACCTCTCTACTTCCACATATGCATTGGGTTTAAGCCTCCCAACTTTGGGGTGTTCGTGAGAATCAAATGAACGTGGATGGTCATGACGACAAACCATGTTACGTTCATGACCCAATACTTTTCATACTTCAAGAAGTTGAAAACTAGCTCGACGGGGCATTCCCTCTTCTTTGTTTTAGTCTTGTAATACTTTTTGTTTTTCTTCTCATACACATAACCACCTTATTCGTCCCGCATCTCTCACAAGTCATCACCAAACGATTGGCTTTGCTTTCTCTACCAACTAGAATGACGCAATTTATTTTCTTTCCGTGTTCTTCGGCCCATTCGTGTGCTTCTTTCCTTGTATTCCTCTTCGAGATTCTCTTTTTACCCAAAGTGTCGAGCCATTGAACATTGGCTTAACCAGTACTAGAACTGCTTCTCTTCTTTCCCTGTTTCTCCAGTTCAAAAACCGATGCCCAAACCACTAGTGGAAAAGGAGGGTTTTAGAACTGACCAGGGCTTTAGTAAAAGAACTGACTTGGGTCGTTTCGCTTCTAGGGTGGTCAAAATCCGTTCTTTCAGTGGTTAAAAAGCAGAAAAGTTAAAGATGCTATTTAATCCGTTCTTTCGTCAACGGTTAGAGATCAACTCTATTTTTGAACGGCGTGGATGAAAAAAACATAAAATGAAATATACTCCGTATATATACCTCTTTCTCTCTCCATTACTTCAGTATCATTCTCCTCTTCTGTTTTCGGTCTCCATCTCAAAGCAGATCTAAGACATTTTTGCTTCGTTTTAATGTTAGCAACCTCGAAACTTCGCAGATCTACGAGAATAACCATCACCTTCTTCAAATATTCGATCTTTGTATTTAATCTCCTTCTTCAAAGATTCTCTTCTTCAATCTTCATCAGGTGGGATTAGAGTTTAATGAAAATTCTTTCCTGTTTGTTTTATTTGAGTTATTTGATTTTAGGGTTCTAATTTTTTTTTATTTGTTTCTGATGCAGAATTTTGAGAAGAAGATTAATTTTCCTGGTCTTCCTTAAGCCTCCATGTTCAGATCTAAAAAACATTTAAAATTCCGCATCTGGCCGTGTAGGTGGTAACAACTTTGGTGCTGGCCGTGTAGGTGGTAACAACTCAATCGGAGCCCTAATATCTTCTGAAGCTTTTCATCGATCTCTCTTTCAATCTGTATTCTTATTATTATCTCTTGCTCTTACGTTCGCGGAAGAAGCTTTTTATCGTCCTTCTAAAATAATCAGGTAACTTTTTCTTTGATGTTTTGTTTTGATTGATTTGTATTTTTTTCCCGATCTATTAGAGTCGTACATGGATCCGTCTAATTCATTGTTTTTTCTTTAACTTCTTTTAGGATGATAGATCGACAGTAAATTTTTCTTCTTAGATCTGTTTTCTGTTGATGTCTTGATGATGAAGTGTTGATGTTGTTTCAGTTTTGGTGGTGGCGAAAAGGGTATGATTGAATAGCTTCAACTTCACGAGATAAATTTCGAAGGTATACAAACATTATTTACATCCTCTGATTTCAATTTCTCAAATGAGGATTTCTTTTGATTTTAATTGTTTTTGCTTATAGGGTGGATTTGGGTTTTTGCTCATTCAATTTTGGTAAGGGTTTATCTATTTTTTTCCTACGGGTTCTCTTGGTTAAATTCTACATGACGCTGTTTTTCTTATGTATTGTTCTTAGTTAGCATCACTTCATGAGTTTTCAAATTTTCAATTTTGATTAGAGTCTTTATTTATGAATTAGGAATTTGATGTTGCGTGTCGATAAGTAGTATACCTTGTTAAGTACTTTATGAGGAAGTTTTTGTTGTTTTGAGAAACCCCATTTGTGGAAAAGAGTCAGGATTTGGAACATACTGCTTTTGGTTTTTTTTAGTGTGTATATGAAGCGACTGTGAGGTCATATTGATTGAGAGTTTTATGTCTATGCTATAAGAAGTAATGTTTTTCTGAGAGAAATTAGCTAAATATGATTGGCCTTTTGATTACTATGCGAAGAAAGTGACAGTTCCTTAAAATTACTGTTTGAGGAAATTTGTGTGTTTTAGAGAAAGCCTGAATGGTGACATAGATACATGATGTTGATAATAGAACTCTAGTTTGGGTAGATATATGATGTTTGTAACAGAACTCTAGTTTGGTTTCTCTACAAAAGGAATGTTAGGTGATGTCTGCGAAAGGTATTACATGTTTTGTTCTGTTAACTAACGCAGGAAACCAAGTCAACAAGCATAGATGTCAGCAACTTAGAATGGTTAGTGGAGTTTATTGGCAATTAATGTTGTTGGTGGTTTCATTACCAGACTTGGTCAATCTGTGTACCTCTTTATTGATGATGTTTTAGAGACCGAAATTGATTTACATGTGAGGTTGTTAAGGTCTTGAGAGAGGCTTTTGCAAGTAGTTGTAATAGATCTTAAATTAAAAAAAACTAATGAAATCTAACTTGGTATTAGGTTAGTTTTTATGTCTGTTTTGTACTTCCTTACCAATATAAATATTTTACTTATATGTTTGTTTTGATACGATGCTTGCAGTTTCTTAACAAGAGGGCATTCAAGTACACATGGGTGCTTCATATGCTCAAGGCAGAAAGTGAGCATGGTATTACCATTGATATTGCCTTGTGGAAGTTTTAGACCACCAAGTATTGATAGTGATTTCACCAATAAAATGATTGAAGGTGTATTTGCAAGGGTGTTTAGAGCTCAATTCCTGGGACACTTATCATATAAAGGAGCACTACCGCCAACGTTCCTGATTAACGAGGTATATCCCTGCTCATACTAAGGTTTCATACTAATATTTTTCGTTGTCTTTGATTTTACTGTTTCTATTTAATTGTCCAGGAGTTGTTGTTTTTGATCCAATTTCTTGTTGTTATTTGCAGGTGGGTTGGATGGCAAAAAAGTTTAACTTAAGAGAGAACATTTGCAGGTACTTATCAGATCTTATTGTAACAAGGTGCATATCTACTTTCAATGTCTTTGTATGTACATTCTTTTGGTTACAAAAGAGAGAACATTTGTGTTTGCTACTAAGAATTTAAATCTATCCTCTCTGATATGCATTGTAGAACACTCTGCATATGATTGGAAACTATTTAACCATATATGTTGGCATGTAAGCTCCCATGACTTGTAATAACTTGGTCAATCTTTGGAGGATGTTTCATATGTATAGTATAGGCGTATTGGCAGATAAACAAAACTATTTGACCATATTGTGCTGTGTTGGCGTCTGATGAATGCATATTGTTCTTCTTTTGAGAAGTTAAGCTAGTTATTGGTAGGTATTATATTAAGTATTGTCTTGGTTTTTGTTTGCAGGTTAAGGATAGAGTGATGGACCTGAATTGAGCTAGCTTGACAGTAGATGAAGGCATAGATGGTGAAGTATCACTGCCAAATCGCATAGAGGTGTTGAGCTGTGTAGCAGACCACGAGTATCGGGATGCAGATTAGGTAAGATTCTCGACTGAATGCTTAAATTTATCTTCTAGAACTGGATATTACTATAGTTAGTATAGTTAGAGATACAAACCGTCTAGAACGTCCATTGTATGAGTACCTCCTGTTTTCCGACCTCACATTTTATTTGATAGAACTTGTGGGAATCACATGATTGGGTTGGGTTGCCAATAGAACCAGAAATGGTTTCCTGTTTGAGTTAAATTAAATGAACCTTTTTCTATCTAAGTTTGTTAAAGTTGGTATCTACTTTTTAATAAATGTTGCTATAACTTGTGTAGGCAATACAAGTTATTTGTGAGCTTCAGAAGCACTTCCGCATCAAAAGAGCCCCAATGAGAGTTAGAGGTGAGTTTTCTGATGGAAAAGCTTAATGCATGGGATGGATCTGGAAATCAGGTGCATCTTATCAGTTTTAAGAAACGGTGGAAGAAAATTTTGAGTGCTGTCCTTAGAACTTGATATTATTACTAGTTCAATTTTTTTTTTCTTTTTGTTGATTTTGAACTGGGAAGAACTATCAATTGTATTTAGTTGTAATTTTGATTCTATGTAAGGTACAATAAAGTCAGGGTTATTTATGAATGGCGATGGTTTTTAGAAATATGAAATCAGATTCTATTTCAGATTTGCATTTTCTTTTAATCTGAATCATTCAGCTCAGGCAGGAATCTATAATTGGAATTCAGCCCAATCAGATCTGCTGGAATGGGGTCCACATGAGCTGTTTCACTTTTTATTTTTATTATTATTAAAATCTTACAAAAGGACTGCTTTTCACAGTTCTTATAAAGAACGTGCAAAGTCAGTCCTATTATAAAGTCGAATAAAATCCGTCCTAATGGAAAAGGACGACAATAATAGAACTGTTTTAAGAACTGACCTGAACCGTTCTTTCTTTCAGTATTAGGACTGTTTCTAGCAGTTCTAAAACGGGCGTTTTCCACTAGTGAACTGTTTAAGACTCAAACCCATTATGATGTTTGCTTCCTGTCTTTGATATTCCCCTTTGAACGTTGGAAAACTACCATTGAACCCATGGCTAGGTGGTCGCGAGAACCTTGGCAATAGAACTGGTCTCTGCAACGTTCAGGTGAAGTTGTAATGTAAAATGGTGTAGTCTGGACTGTCCTGGATTTTGATTTTGAATTAGAAAGGAGAGGGTGGCCCTGAGTACAAGTTGCGTCTGCACCAACAACATTCATCTGAACTTGGTTGGCTTCCTCGAGTATCTGAAAGAAGGTGCTCCAGTAACTTATGAGTAAGATAGAATGGTTTCTCTAGTTGATGTCTGTGGCTGCTCCGCTCAATCAAACTCGTTTAAATACTTTTAGCCTCATGTTCGTCATATCCCAATGTCGCGAAGCATTGCCTTTAGCTCCTAATTCTCCTCTTTTCCATTAAATGTAGCTACAAAATGCAAACAAAACGTAAAACGCAACTAATACAAGAAATTTAACAAAGAAAGTATAATCAATTGATATTCCTAGAGAGGTGTTTTAGACACCTATCAAATTCCCCCACACTTAGACTTTGCTAGTCCTCGAGCAAACTAAAATAAAAGAATATACAACAACTCCGTGTCGTAGAGTCTACGATTGCACTTAGCGAGTGCAAAGCCTTTTGAACCACTAAGTGTCCCCAGTGGACGAGTGAAGTCTCGTGCGGGCTTACAAGAGGTATTCCCACAAAACCTTCAACTAATTTCTAAGCATTTCAAAATGTCAAGTCTGCAAACAATCTATAAAGAGTTTCCCCGCAATTATGGCGGTAGATGTACAAAATATTTCACGCCGCTATATAGAAGCCAATGAGTGAATATCAAGTTTAAAGACGACACCTTCTTCTCTAGTCTGGCATTCGCCTTGACTCTATCCTCACTGGTTAATCACTCAAACACACATAAAGCGAAATTTAGGGTAAGTCACACATGTATGTAAGCAAGGAATAATGATAGATACTTACACACGATTGATGGTAACGCTTATTTTTTTTTCTGAGATCCCTTTCGAAAGAAATCTGATGATTTCTTGTGAAATCAACAATAAAGGAGTATGGGAGCATCCCATCATCTCGGAGTCTTAGGAATACAACTCTCCAGGTGTGCCCAATAAAAACAACTTCGTCTTCAGCTCCAACTCTTGATGATAATCCTCGAAACTAATATGTTGTTATCTACCCGAGATGAAGGATCATCCATCTCCCAAACTTCACTTGATTCACTCATTCAGAACATTAAAATCACAAATCTCTTTCCTTCTCCCACCAAAACCCAAGACAACCAAAAACTTAAAACTAAAATCAGATTTTTAGTTTACAAGTTAACTATAATGATTAGTGTTGATACCAAATATCCG